>LR753662.1:0-118888 GCA_902729485.2 Mus minutoides
TTAGGAACACTTATAATGAAGCAATATTAGGGAAAAAGCACACAGATCTATTTACTAACTAAATCAAGGACCTTGGAGCATTCTTTATACAGGATGCCACAATTCCAGGAGACTAAAGTCCCAGGTTTTTTGCTCTGGGACCGCGCCTAGACTTTCCAGCCTGTCACGCGGGTTGCTACTGGAGTGGATGTAGCAACATGTGAAATGTAATGGAAGAAAATATCTAATAAAGAGAAAAAAAATACAAAAAAAAATAGATCTTTAAAAAAAAAAAAAAAAAAAAAAAAAAGAATTCTCAACTGAGGAATACCGAATGGCTGAGAAGCACTTGAAAAAATGTTCAACATCCTTAATCATCAGGGAAATGCAGATCAAAACAACCCTGAGTTTCCACCTCACACCAGTAAGAATGGCTAAGATCAAAAATTCAGGTGACAACAGATGCTGGCAATGGATGCTCCATTGTTGCTGGGAATGCAAGCTGGTTCAACCACTCTGGAAATCAGTCTGGCGGTTCCTCAGAAAATTGGACACAGTACTACCGGAAGATCCTGCAATACTCCTACTGGGCATATATCCAGAAGGTATTCCATCTGGTAATAAGGACACATGTTCCACTATGTTCATAGCAGCTTTATTCATAATAGCTAGAAACTGGAAAGAACCCAGATTTCCCTCAACAGAGGAATGGATACAAAAAATTTGGTATATTTACACAATGGAGTACTATTCAGCTATTAAAAACAATAAATATATGAAATTCCTAGGCAAATGGATGGATCTGGAGGCCATCATCCTGAGTGAAGTAACCCAATCACAAAAGAACTCACATAACATGTACTCACTGATATTTGGATATTAGCCCAGAAACCTAGACTACCCAAGATACAATTTACTAAACACATGAAACTCAAGAAGAAGGAAGATCAAAATGTGGACATGTCACCCCTTCCTAGAATTAAGCACAAACCACACATTGAAGGAGTTACAGAGATCATGTGTGAAGCTGAATCCAAAGGATGGACCCAATGTATGTGGCTGCCAGGGATCCATCCCACAATCAGCCACCAATCATAGACACTATAGCATAGGCCAGCAACATAGTGCTGAAAGGGCCCGGATATAGCTGTCTCGTGGGAGACTATACCAATGCCTGGCAAACATGGAGGTGGAAGCTCACAGTCAGCTATTAGATGGAACACAGGGTTCCCAAAGAAGGAGCTACAGAAAGTACCCAAGGAGCTGAAGGGGTCTTCAACCCTATCGGTGGAAGAATAACATGAACTAACTAGTACCCCATGAGCTCATGTCTCTAGCTGGATATATAGAAGAGGATGGCCTAGTTGACCATCATTGGAAAGAGAGGCCCCTTGGTCATGCAGACTTTATATGCCCCAGTACAGGGGAACACCAGGGCCAAGATGTGGGAGTAGGAGGGTAGGGGAGCAGGGCCGGGAGGGGGGAGGGTATAGGGAACTTTCTGGATAACACTTGAAATGTAAATGAAGAAGTTATCTAATAAATATTGGGAAAAAATGACTATAATCTAAATTTTAATAGATCCATGGATTAAAAACATATGCATCACATAGAAATGTTATTATAGTTAAGGGATACAAAGATCGTTATCAAAAACTGTAGAGAATGGAAATATACCTATCAACATGCCCTGATGGCAACATATATGTCTTTGAAATGAGGGTGATAGGGATACAAGATCCAAGAGTTTTACTTCTACGGGCTGTCAGTTTGAATCCTGTAAACTTCAGTTTACTCAAGTCTAAATGGTGTGATACTTCACAATTCCCACTACAAAAATAGAACATGCTACACATATTGTTCAGTTTTATGTGTGGTATGTGGGGAGTAGACAATAAATCAAACCATTCCAGGAATATGAAGGATTGTGTTTTAAATATAGTTATTTTATTTTTGTTTAATTTTTTCCTAAACACATGAATAAAATTTAAAAGCAACTAATCTGACTTTAATCATGATTAATTTACTTGATTGTATATGACCCTTTTACAGTAACTTGTAAAGGTGCTATTAAGCCTTCAAATTCTTTATTAAAACATTAAATATATAGAAAATTAGTAGTTCGGTAAATTTATGAGAATAAATTATACAAGTAATGATATCTAAAAATATTTATATCAATTATATAACATTTTAATGAGTCTTAATTAATACCAACTGACCTTGTTAATTAAATGACTCTAGTATCTTAATAATTCCTCATATTAGTCTTGACTTTGGATTATGGTCATATCTCCTAGAGTAACCTTGCATGCTATTTTCTTTCATTTTAGTGTTTCCAGATACATTGTTGTTGCTGCAGAAATAGGCCAAGCTGAAGTTTATGAGAACACACCTTTTTTCTCCAAGTCTCTGAATCTTCCAGTATCTCAAACATCATGGTGGTGGGAAAACACACAATGACCTCCTTCTTTTATCTCCCATTTATAATTATTTACAAACCCAAAAGAAGTTATAAGAGCAAAGAAGAAAAAAGGACCTTGTGAAATAGACCTGGAATTATTTAGTTGAAGGCTGACTGAATATAATTAATGTTATCATCGAATATTACAGGTATTTAATTGTATATTACAGGGTTAATACTCTATTTGGTCTCTTAGTGACACTAGACATAAATGATCCTCTTACAGTTTATAAATTTTCACTGTCAAATGTTTTGACAGTTCTAAAATTAATTATATTTTCATTCTTTTTTCTGAGTACCGTAAATTTTAAAATATTTAGCTTCTTTGATACATTTTCTCTAATTCTCCAGAATGTCCAGATTCCAGGTAGAAAAGTTATTGGGGACTAGCAGAACAGTACACCCACTGAAAACAGAGACTGGCCTGTACATATATCTTTTGAAGAGGATGAGATGAGTTAAAAGCTGAGAAGGAAATTCTCCAAGAATCCCTGGAGGAGAGATTCTGGATGAGAACAAGTTTAGAAAGAACGAATACTGCAATCAGTAAAGGTATGAGAGAGTAAACAACGGTGCTCTTTTACATTCCTCTGTAGAGCATCAATATTTTATAGATTTGTCCCTCGGGAAATGAAGGAAGATTCTGCATTCACTGATTAAAAGTGTGCATAGCTCCCTGTGAGGAATTTCCAGTAATCATCTAGGTCATATGAAAATTAC
Source organism: Mus minutoides (assembly GCA_902729485.2). Taxonomy (NCBI): domain Eukaryota; kingdom Metazoa; phylum Chordata; class Mammalia; order Rodentia; family Muridae; genus Mus; species Mus minutoides. Next base: position 3,164 of record LR753662.1, read on the forward strand.
ACCGTGCACTCTCTTTCATATTGCATTCCCATTGTATATTTTCCTTGACAACTGAGAAATATGTGATAAATCATAAGGACTAAATGATATCAATTTTGTAATACATTATGCATACATGCACTCTGTAAAAGCATAATGCATAAAAGTATGCCATTTTCCTAGTTAGCCTCAAGTAAATTATCAACTGGCTATTTTCAACTTATATTCATACTGTGCATATAGATCTTCTTAGGTCTGAAGCACTGATTTAATAAGAGAGATCTGTGTGAAATCTTGCTCTTTTAAAGACTAATTCATTTACATTTCAAATGCTATCCCAAAAGTCTCCTATTCCCTCCCCCTGCCCTGCTCCCATACCCACTCACTCCCACTTCTTGGCCCTGGCATTCCCCTGTACTGGGGCATATAGTTAGCAAGACCAAGGGGCCTCTCTTCCCAGTGATTCCTGACTAGGCCATCTTCTACTACATATGCAGCTAGAGACATGAGCTCTGGGGATGCTGATTAGTTCATATTGTTGTTCCACCCATATGGTTGCAGACCCCTTCAGCTCCTTGGGCACTTTCTCTAGCTCCTTCTTTGGGGGCCCAGTGTTCCATCCAATAGATGACTGTGAGCATTCACTTCTGAATTAGTCAGGCACTGGCTTAGCCTCACAAGAGATAGCTATATCAGGGTCCTTTCAGCAAAATCTTGCTGGGATATGCAATAGTGTCTGTGTTTGGTGGCTGATTATGGAATGGATCCCCAGGTAGGGTAGTCTCTGGATGGTCCATCCTTTAGTCTTAGCTCCAAATTTTGTCTCTGTAACGCCTTCCATAGGTGTTTTGTTCCTTATTCTAAAGAGGAATGAAGTATCCACATAGTTGGTCTTCCTTATTGATTTTCTTGTGTTTTGCAAATTGTATCTTGGGTATTCTAAGTTTCCGGGCTAATAAAACATATGGAAGATCTCATGAATTTGCATGTCATTCTTGCACAGGGGCCATGTTAATCTTCTCTGTATCATTCCAATTTTAGTATATTTGCTGCCAAAGTGAACATCCAATTATGTATTTCGATTGCCACAAAATGTTTATTGTGTGAACTTGTAGAACTTCATATCATTATCTCACTCTATATTTACATGGCTGATAACCCTTTCATATTTTACTATTAAATTACTTCCTTACTATATATTTTTAGTTCAAGTACATTTGTGATGAAATGGAGTTAACTTCTTATAAAATTTCAAGATACTGTCAGGAATATTTTAGAATTTTGAGTTAGTCAAAATGAAATATGTAAAATGATTATAATGTTATATTTATTGGGCCAAATAAATGTTTTAAGGTTATATTCAGTGTTTACTCATTTGTATAGGAATATAGCCAGAGCCTCAAAATTTAAACCCTAAATAAATATTATGTATAATATTTATCATATGTATATTATATTATCATATAACATATACTTATATATCATGTTGATATATAATATAATTGCACACATATGAGTTCTACTTTTCTCAGCAGCAACTAACTTGCCTATAGCTTCACATCTAAGCATATGTTATTGTGATAACTCTATAAAGTCAACTGATGCAATTTTTTTGCTTACTTGACCATATTGGTAAGACTCCCCTATCATATAGGGAAGGCACCATACTGCAGGACACTTTCTTGTCTTCTGGCTCTTACAATGGTCCTGCCTCCCTTTCTGAGATATTCACAGAGGGGTTGGGTTGTAGAGATATCAATATCCTTGGTCGCCCACATACTCACCAGTTCTCTATTCTGATCAGTTGTATATTTTCATAATAGTTTTCACCTGCTGCAAAAAGAAGCCTCTTTGGGGAGTTGTGAGAGTTGCTCTTATCTGTTGTGATAAGGCTAAATATTTTTGAGTGCTATTAGAGATTCTATTGATTTAGAAAAATAGCAGTAATATGTTCTGCTCTACTGCCTTCTCACCAGCTACAGGTAACTGGCTAGGTCTAAGGTACCAGTTATTAATTAATTCCTCATACTGAGCAGACCTAAGTACAATTCAGTGACTGTGGTTGCCTAAAAAGCACGAGAACCACTCTATTACTCCTGGTGGGGCTCTCTATATTTGCATTGCATATTTTGATTTAAAAGGATAGCATAATTTTAAGTGTCTATCATGAATTAAAAATCATCTTTAAATTCTAGGCTAGGCGATAATTTTTTTTTTTTTTCGAGACAGGGTTTCTCTGTATAGCCCTGGCTGTCCTGGCACTCACTCTGTAGACCAGGCTGGCTTCGAACTCAGAAATCTGCCTGCCTCTGGCTCCCAAATGCTGGGATTAAAGGCGTGCGCCACCACACCTGGCTGATATTTTTTTATAAGAATAAAATGTAATACTTATTTCTATTTTCAGGTTAGCTACTTCAGTGTTAATTTAGCTTCTAGGTATTAAAAATTAAGTTGTAATTTTGTATATTATTTTGAGGAACTCAATATGTGATTCAGAGACTCTTATGCAAGTATGCATTTTATGTTACTTGATTTTAATATTTGTTCTGCTTCTTTCTGACTCTGAGTCATTTTCATGTAACCTAGATTCTGCCTCAGACTTCTGGTCTTCTTGCCTCCAATTCATAAATATCGGGATTTGTGCTATCTTTGTTGGCTTACTAAGTTGAATAGAAAATTGTTCTTAAGTTTAGTATTTTTCCCTAGTGTAACATCTAGTACAATGATTCAGTTGGAAAGAAACATATTAATCTGCTTTTTTCCTTGTAACTGTAAGTTAAACAATCGATATTATTTTAACTAAGGTTGAATTATTCATACTATCTATATAGACTGAAATCAGGAAACGGTTTAAAACTATACTTTTCCCAGTGAAGAGTTGACAAGGTGTTCTGGTATTTTACTGGAGTTTTACTGAGGCAGCCTTTACTTCATAAAAAATTCTGTAAAATAAAGCTAAAATCTGACTATTTAACTTTATTGTAAAATTTATACCACCAAGGTAAAATTTTAATCACTCCTTCATTCTTACATAAATGCTACTTTCTATTTGAATATAGGAACTTTTATTAATTAATTATTTATTACTTCTCATCAGTTCTCACTCCCTCTGTCTCTAGTCTTAAGGATTTTTTATTAGATTCATAAAAATTCAAAATCACATTCTTTCATCAGAAGAAAGATGAAATTACTTATTGTTTACTCTATGACTTTGACTTTACCTATGTCCCTAAGTTTCACCAATAATAATTCTATATTATACAGTAATTTCCTCTTCAAACACCAAGTAAGATTTTCTTCTTCTACTTGTTCATTAATAGAAATTTAGCCAATTTTAATAATACCTCCCTATTATAAAGCCGCCTCTGGAGTGACTGGAAAATACTGAGAAGTGAATAAGTATTTCTTTTAAAATTCAATGTGGCTGATATTGTATACTACCTGTAGTTGAGGTCTCTGCTGGTTTCTGTTTTTCCTACAGAGAAAATTCATCTATAATTGTTGTATAGTTTGTTAACGAAGCAGAGATAAGTTGTTTTTGTTTGTTTGTTTGTTTTGTTTTGCAAACTCCTACAAATGTTACTGAATTTTATAAACTTGTTCATTCGTAAGACATATTAGCTTATGTACATACAATTCCTTTTCCTCCTTCTTCAATACTTGATAATGACTACTTTGTACAATAATGGATTTGCACTAGTTTTCTCTCTGGCCTCTTGAGTTTTAAAATTGTTTTCTTTTAACTTTCCTAACATTTAGACAAAAGCAATTGAGCAAGCCATTTCATTTGAAATGAAATTGTGATTCTTCATGTAAGTAGTTTTTAATATACGTGCTTCCGGGCCTGTTTGAGCCTGTGTATGGAGATCAGGATTCTACCTTGTGGCATTTTCCTTGGTCGCTGCATTCTTTGGTTAATGTGAAGGAGATTTTCACTGGAAACTGGGCTTAATGGTTAGGCCAGTCATTTTCAGGAAACTTACCTGATGCAACCTGTCCAGCACTAGAATTACATTAAACGCCGTCGTATCTGTCTTTTTGTGGTAGTACTACGAATTGTTACAAAGAAAATACTTTACCAACTGAACAATCTCTCCAACATTTAAATTCTTTTTTTTTTTTTTTTTTATGTTTTGAGATGATGATCTCTTTTTTTTCTTTATTGGATATTTTCTTCATTTACATTTCAAGTGTTATCCAGAAAGTTCCCCATATTCTCCCCCATCCCCGCCCTGCTACCCTACCCACCCCCTTCTACATAATGGCCGTGGTGTTCCCCTGTACTAGGGCATATAAAGTCTGCATGACCAAGGGGCCTCTCTTCCCAATGACGGCCAAATAGTCCATCTTATCATTTATATATATCATTTTGAATGCCTTATTAGAGAAAGCCCCAAATCTTCATATTATTTCAGTATTCATTCCTGATTCATTTCACTGAATTTCTCACAAAATATTTTGTTACTTTCTTGATAGATTTTATATGTTATATATAATTGTTGTTTGGCAACAGTCATTCTTTTTTCCCCTCTTATACATTATATTCCAACCAATGTTTCTCCTCCCTCAACTCTTCCCAATCCTTCCCATGAAGTCTTCTTCTCTCCTCCAGATCCATCCTTTGGTAGTTTCAAAAACTAGAGCAGATCTCCCAAGGATACAAACAAACACAGGGTAATAAGTAACATTGAAACTAGGCACAAACCCTCATATCATCTGGACAATGCAACCACTAGGAGGAAAAGGATCCTAGGAGTACCCTCCCCCCACCCCCCACCCCCCAAAAAAAGCCAGGGACTGCATGGATTCCCATTGGTGGATGTCCTACAACCTTAAGATATAAAGAAAAAACCTAGCTCCAACTCAGACAGGGTTCATGTTATTTGCTTTAATTCATTGAGCACCTATGAGCACTGCTTAGTTTATTCTGTAGGCCATGTTTTCCTGCTTTGAAAACCCTCTGTCTCCTACAATCCTTTTTTCTCTCTTCTTTGGATTTTTCCTCTCTCTTCCTAGTGTTTGGCTGTGGGTCTATGAATATGCTACCATCATTTGCTGAATGATGCTCCTCTGCTGAAATGTATAGGCAGTAGGGCTTATTTAATAATAATAATAATAATAATAATAATAATAATAATAATAATACATTATTATTATCTTACCAGTCCTATTTGGTTCAATACTGAGTATCTTGTCTCTGGGCTTCTGGACACTGGTTGGCCACTCACACAATTCTTGTGCTGTCTTTATCCCAGAATATCTTACAGGCAGGAAGATTATAGTAGAAGGTTTTGTGGCTGTGTTTATGTCCCAGTCCTGCTGCTAAGAGTGTTCCCTGGTTATAAATGATGGTCAATTCAGGCTCTGTAATCTGCATCACTGGGAGGCATTACTTGGCTCATTCTAGTAGATTCCAGGGAATTTCCAGGGCACTACATTCCTGCATGGCTATGCTTGCTTGTCAGATTTAGAGTTCTATTATCATGATATAACAGAAATAATATTAAGCAAAACTAAAAAAATTATTGCTTTGACATTGTCATAAGTGGGATTCCACTATGCTTAATTCAAATTGTTGAATGTAGACAACATAAATATAAAAATATTAATGTAATTAGTTATATTAATAAATTAGTTTTTAATGAAAATAGTTTGCTGTACAAATAGTATATGTCCAGCTATTTATACTCATAGATATAAAAGTGCTGTATTTATCACATTAATATTTTCTAAAAACAATAGAATAGAATAAATAATAATTAGTTTTATTTTAATGTAGTTTTATTTTAGCTAGTAAAACTACTATACATATGCATTAAAAATATATAACATTGAAATCACTTTTGTAGCACAATTTATCAGCTTGTGGAATTCAACATAATTCTAGTATAGGGTATTTTTTCCTTATATTTTTAGAACTTTACCAAATTGAAATTAATTACTTAATGACTGAACTGTGCTTTTCTAACATGTTTCTATTGCATGACAATTTGAATTGTGCAAATGACAAAACATTAATCTGTGCAAATTTCCCAAGAAACCATTTCAACACACTTGGTTAGGCGTAGCAAATCAAATAAATGGACATTTTTTTCTTTTGAGTAGGTGGAGATCTTTTTTAGAAATACAGACATTGAATTAATAGTGGAAAGCTTTCTATGAAAGTGAAGTAAGTGGAGATTGCCTGTGTTTTCGTTTTTTGTTTGTTTGTTTATTTGTTTTTGTTTTGCTGTGTGTGTGTGTGTGAATTAACAAATATGAGGTATATGAGTTACCTGATCTTTGTATGTTCATTTGGGCGACTGTTGTGCTGTGTCCTAAGTACTGTTTCTTTGTTTTCCTCCAGAAGCTTTGAATTTTACTTTCTGCCCAGTATGTAGTAATGATCTTTGAACCTTAAGGAAGGGCTTACTGCTATAGATAAAAAATACTCCCTTTGGGGCTAATATCTGTTCAATCTCTATCTATCAGAATCTTGTCTATTTGTGAATCTCCTTTTAAATCGTCATCTATTTCAAACAGATACTTCTCTGATGAGTCTTCATAAATTTTTGTCTATGGATATAAACCTGAGCCATGAGAAGTACTGTATATTTCTAAATGTTAAACACTGTGCCATCTTATCTTCCAAGGAGCTCCTCCTCTGTTTATTATGATTTAAAACATATATTACACATATTTGTCTCTGTGTTTATGGAGGGGGCATCTCATAGCACATTTGGAGGTCAGAACATAAATTACAGGAGTTCTTTCTGTCCTGCAATCAAGTGAATCTAAGGGGAAAATCATTGGCCATCAGGCTAGGGAGCAAGGGGCTCTCATTTGAACTATTTTACTATATCTATGTAACTCTTTAAGAGAATAAAATGTGCATCAATGAGGCGTTGCCTGTCATAAAAAACACGATTATTAAGTTTAAGCACTTATTTCAGCAAATAATTATTATTTTCCCTATTGTTTCTCATTGATGGCTAAGACAACTTGTACATTCATGTATTATCAAGAGCCATCCATTCCTATTATGTCTTCAAAATTCAATTCTTCCTCTGGCACTGACCACCCAACATTTCAACACCTCACATTTTTCTTCAAATGTAAACATAAGTTGGTTTTATATTTTATTATACGTTTCGGGTCCACTGATGAAGGGAACCCAGGAAAACTATCAATTAGCTATGTATAAGCATATTTAATATTCAGCTGTTTAATTTATAATCTGTTTTATTAGTATTTGCCTTACCACTACCTTCAAGAAGAAGGTCTTATCAGTTGCATGTGTTGTTTGAGTGATGCAGGGGTGAGTGACAGGGTGTTTTGTTCTCTTTGTCTGTTTAATTGCTTTTTTCCTTGATTTTGCTCTGCCTATCCCTTCTGAGAATCTGCTAATCTTGCTGACATACAGAACAAACCCTGCAGTTTGTTATTTTCACTCTGGTTACAGAACAGTATTGAAATTGTGCTTTGGTGTTTGTCAAACGTGACTGTTTTCTAGATTGGGTTTCTGAATAATGTAGTAAACAGAATTTGAGCCAAAGTTATTCAGAGAGAGTTTCACATCAAAATTGGCAATCATGTATTTGGTTACCTTTTAGGACAAAATGAACAGTTACATTGTTATCATATGATTACTGTTATTGTTTGAATTGAATATTAATGCATTTTGAATATGACTTGGAATGATATAGTTTTTAGACACTTGGTAGATAAAATGAGAAATGTTCTATTTTTGTCAGTAATTTATCTAAAGTTTTTTTTTTTTCCCAAAATGCACTGAAACTCAGTAGCCAGTTAATATAACTTTCTATTTTACCCAAGATATGTATTCATTAAACTTGAGGATCTGACAGTTTGAAATCATTTAACTTCAGTTTTAAGTTATAGAGTAAAGCAATGTGACATTTGCTGTGTCAAGATAAAGTAACAGTGTTCTGGTTTCATTTTTACTGCAGGGACTTTCCTGAAAAATATACATGAATTCTGAATATTTTTAAATGAATAACATTTAAATGAATGTCCTTTCACTAACACATTGTGTGTGTATGAGTGTATACTTTATTTTTTTTTTCATTTTCATATATATGTCTTGGGTAATTAGGTGCAAGTGAGTTTATAAGCCTTTGCAAGCCAGAGACATAAAATACCTGGTCCTGGAATTTGAGGAATGTAAAGGCTCTCTACTAGGGTGAGAGGAATTACTTTGTCTTTCTAAGCAAAAGCAAAATGTGCTCATAACTACTGATAGTCCCATATAAACCAGTGATTCTCCATTTTCCTAATCCTATAGCCCTTCAAATTGATTTCTTTATATTATGGTGACCCCTCCCACAATAATTATGTCATGATTACTTTATAATTTCAATTTTGCTATTGTTATTAATCATAATGTAAATATCTGACACTCAACCCTTCACAGGGTCATTCAACTCCCAAGTAGGTCAGGATACACAGGTTAACCACTGCTGATCTAGAGCAATAGTATGTTAATATTAAGGGATATGTGAAGGTTTTATCCATAAATTTTTAAAATGTATTAGAATAATTTATGATCTTTCTCCTAGGAAGCTAATTTTGCAATGTAGCTTCCATTATTTTTTCTTTCTGACAAGACTGATATGGTAACATATCTATAAAGTTGCCTCAGCTGAACTCAGAAATCACATTAGCATGAAAAACAACTCATAAGTTATATTTTAAGTAGTTCCAAAATACAGGTTATATATATGGTTTAAAACTATAATTCTATAATCAAAGTACAAATAATATCTATAGAAATAGTTTTATTTTCATATCACCTAGGTTAGATTTTGCTCTTTTTGTATACTTTATTTTGCTTAATATGATATAAATTTAAAATAAAAAGGTAGATTATGATTTTATATAAAATATTTTATTTTAAGATTTATTTTTGCAATATATTAGCTAAACCAGAACACTATGTTACAAATTAACTTTTTTCATCATTAATAAATTATGAAAATTGCTATTTTATGCTCTATGCCATATGATAAAGTTAGACACAAGGAACCCAAACCAGTTTTTCTGATTACAGCAGCATAATTTTCAATGTAATCTATCTGAGGTGTTTTCACTGTGAGAATGAACCAACGTTGGTAGATAGAAGAATATAGCAACAACTGAAGAACTTCCCCTCCTCTTGTAATTAATAATTTGTGATCAGTTGTGCTTTGGGAAGCCTGAGATGCTAGGAATTTGAATATTTGTGAATGAGATGGTTTGGGCTGAAAGCATTTTCTGTGTGCCATTTACAGAAGAGTTTGCTGACGTGCATATTCAATTTTAAGGTGAGAAAGACTATGTTTATCTTATGAAAGATGCGGAACAAGCAAAATAACAAAAATAGCAGTAAGTACTATTGGTGCATGTGAATTTACATGTGTGTGCGTATGTGTGTGTCCACATGTTTTCATGGCATATACTGACATGCAGTAAAGTTTTAAAGTGTTTTGTATAAGCTGAAAACACCTTTAGGATGGCAAAATATCATTTAGCAGTATTTAAAAAGTGTATAAAATGACTTAAATGATGATTTACATTAAATTATACAGGAATTATTGAATGCATAGCTATTTATATAAGTAGTATATTGCTGATTACGTGAAGTAAGTTATGTTCTTAAAGAAGGAATTCAAATTTTAATACTTATTGTTCGTATATGTTCAGACAGTGTTGAAAATCTGAGTCCTTCAGTCTTGCCATCTGTAAAGAGAAACAAGTGAATGTGTTTGTAACTTCATCACATGCTCCTGTGATCGGAACTACGTCTCTACTTGGTTTGCAAACCATTTGTAGAATATATGTATACGTGTGATGGAAATATAGTTTTTATTGCTGTGAACATTGACACTGCATTGTATGGTGAATTCCTGTAGCCAAACACACTTGCAGTCTCTATTTGGAATTTGGAGAACTTCAGAAGTAAATCACATCTCTCTTCTGAAAACAGGTCATTTAGCCTTAAAGCTACAGCACAGCTGTCAAGATCAAAGAATATCCTTTTCAAAGAACAGGGGTGCCAGAAAATAAGACTGAGGTAAATAGTAGTCCTCTCCTTCTGGAGTTTGCATTCTAACTTAATAACTAATCAGTGCAAATCATAAAGCCTTCCTCAGGGTAAACAGATGAGAATATATAATGAGTTCAATGGCAGTCTACAGAGAGTTCTCTCTCTTTTTTTTCCATGATGGATCAGAAACCACACCCCCATACAGATAGATAAAATGGTGTCTAATTTATGTGTTTAAAATAACAGATTGAGGGATTTATGAAATAATTTTCCTTAATGTTTTTATATTTAATATCCTTTCTCTATCATTCAAAGTAAATTAATTTCCAGTTTGAAATGATGGCTATAAACTGGTTATGTATAGCATAAGCCCCGTCATTACGCATTTTGTGGCTCTGCCTATAGTAATATTTGTACAGTATTCACTTGTCTATTTTATTCTATGGGAAGTAATACTACTAAACACACACACTCGCACACACAGTGGTGGGGGGATTGAAGGCACTCTTATATCCACATGTCTAAATTTTACATCTTTCTCTTGATCTTTCATGCCTCACTAGATTTATCAAGTGATTCACAGCAAGCAAAAAGTTTGCAATACTCTATGAACCACACTATTTTCCCTTCTGTACAAGCAAGGACATTCAAACCATAAATGTTTACTTGCTTACTCTGCAAATCCCAGGAACCCAGTTAGCATCAGGATTCTCTGAAGCCTGCCCGCTTAGCCTGAAGAAATCCCATGCCTCTCATGCTGACATGGTGCTTGTCAGAAAGCTTTACATTCTCATTCCACATCATTCTCTTCAGAGAGAGTAGCTTGCTTTGAGCACTTAGAACATTTTGATCAAGACTGCTCAGTGTAACAAAGGATAGCTTCTTAGATTTGTGTCAAAGGCTCTTGGCATTTCCTCTTTATCCTGAGTTTATCCAGATCACAGTGATACACAGGCATGCTCAAGCTTATGTCAGAATTATGTGGTCCATGTCTGGATATCATGACTTAGTCATACTCTAAAAAACAAACAAACAAACAAACAAAAAGAAAAAAAGAAAAAGAAAGGGAAAATCACTAAGAGAATAATGTTAAATAGATTCCTGTAAATCATAGAGTTGTTTAATTAAATGAGCAATATGAACAGTTCACAGTTGTTTGCACCTTCTGATCAGTCTTAATATCACAATTCTTAAAGAAAAAGCTGTGAAGGATAAAGCCCCTGAAAATAAAACCTATACTTTTTCACACCAAACAAAAGTATGAATATCATATGTTCTAGGTATTCACATATAGGTTTTTAACCCATATAACTGAAAGTTGAATCTCAAAAGCATACCTACATTCTCATATTTCTTTAAACGTTGTTCAAAATCGTAACAATGTATAGGACGGATGTTTATCCTCATGTCCCTCTAGCTGACAAGGTCCCTAAGGGAAGAGTGTCATAGCACTTAGACCAGCAAAACATCGAATCCAATGTTGACAGAATAGATCTTACTGGATGCCTGTCAAATGTTGAAAACATATTTCCATTCAAGTCAAAGGTAACCAGTTACCACCCAGTAGAACAGTATTTATACCTCAAAAAGGTCACATGGTCATATTCCACATATGGTGAATCTGTGTGGTCAGACTCTCTAAACAACAAAGGTTCACTCTCCTTTTAAATAAGATGCAAGTCATATTTTTTCCAGAACACATGATCTCACTTACACAAAGTATTTAAAATTCCAAACCTATAGACAAATCCAAAAACCAGTAAAAATAACCCCAAAATTTTAATCAACATAATCACCGCTTTAAATATTGAATTATTTATTAAGCACCTAAGTATGTATATATTATTCAAACTTACATAAGAAATAATTTTAGCAGACTTAAAACTTCTCTACAGTTTTATAACTTTAACTTTTTGACATTGGACTTGAATATAGATATGTCTTTCTTCAAAAGGATTGTACTTAGGAGTGGTGGACAATGAGATCAATATTAATTCTAAAATATCTTCAACCCATCAATCAAATTGCTCTTAAGTTGAAAAATATATTTTAAGTTGTGATACAGTTTAAAAATTACTATTTCCTTTGTGCTATTTCTTCCCTTATTTTGCAAAGATATCCACTTGTGCCTTTAGCCATCAATCATTAGAAACCACAGTCCATCTTTTGCTGAAAGAAAACAATAAAAAATAGCACTTGATGTGCTTTTTGGAATTCAGACATTGGAACATTTTTGCACAGGCACCATCAAATAGCTTGGTCTGATTTTCAATATCCATCCTAGAGATCAATTTAGCTTTTGTGATTGGGGTCACAAACCTACAACCATCTGGATTGCTTCATTTTTGTCCTTTCTTGTACTGATTCTTCAATGATCAGGAATAACATAGTTCCCATTTCCTTACATTTATCCTTAATAAGCACTATTCCCAAACCAAGTGTAAAGTTTTTGCTGACTAATATTTACAGATGCATAATGAATTGTATCTTTGAACCAAATTCCTGTACTGAGACACGTAACAAGTTTTAGGTGATATTCCTTTCACCACACATATTCTTATTGGTTATTCATCAGTAATGCATTTCTAATTCAATGTAAACTGAATACTTGCTCTCATGTTATCACTCTGAGTCTCTCTGCTGCACAGCTATATGAAATTACTTGAAGTAAAGGGTGTGTTCCTCAAGCTTTCTTCTGTGTCTGTAATTATGGTCAAGAAATTTTCATATTGACAATATGGAAGATGTTCATCAAAATGTGAAGTTGACATAGGAAACTCTTAGGTAGGACTTTGTACAGTATAGGCTAAATATGGACTTGCAATATCTTGCATATCCTCTTATTATATAAGGAATCTAATATAAGGAACATTTATGTTTAATGTATGAAGAACCTATAAAAAAGTAAAGAGATGAATTGACTGGTAACACTAGGCAGTATTCATAGTATCTTTTGCTTTAGAGAAGGCAAATATTCTATCATGGTGTTCAACAAAACTACAGTGAGTTTATCTTTCAACCTAAGTGATGGGGCAGAGCACATGATTTAACTCAATTTTGCCATAACTTGTTATGCAGAGAGCTAGAAAACAAAGAGTCGAGAATTGGCATCTGCCTGCCTGGTCCACTGTTAACACTTAGAGATGTATTAATTATAATCATTAACGTAGTAGAACAATTCTTCTAGAAATGAATGGAAAATTAATATAAACTAATTTTACAATAGTTTGTATACATTGAAAAGTATATTTCAATGCCTCTTTCCTTCCTTCCTTCCTTCCTTCCTTCCTTCCTTCCTTCCTTCCTTCCTTCCTTCCTTCCTTCCTTCCTCCCTCCCTCCCTCCCTCCCCCTCCCTCTCTCTTTCTTTCTTTCTCTCTTATTGTTGTTTTCTAATTAAGAAAAGACAACAGAGCCAGGCGTGGTGGTACACGCCTTTAATCCCAGCACTCGGGAGGCAGAGGCAGGCAGATCTCTAAGTTCAAGGCCAGCCTGGTCTACAAAGTGAGTTCCAGGACAGCCAGGGCTGTACAGAGAAACCCTGTCTCAAAAAAACCAACCCCCCCCAAAAAAAAAAGACAACAGGATTTAAAACAGACATTAGAGGCATTAAAGGTTAAATGATTTATGTTTGAAAAAAGAAACCACATCTCTGAAAAAATTAATAACTCTCTATATTTCATTTACTTAAACACCAGTGGAGTTCTTGGAATAATATCATGTAGCATTTGTGCTTGGGATAATTCAAGTCACAAAGGTATTTGGGTTTAGATTGGTGTATTCTAGCTTGGTTTATATTCATGTAATCAACCAGGGATGAAGCTCAGTTACGATGGTCCTCTAATTGAAAAATCACAATAAAAAACAAAAAACAAAAAAAACAAAACAAAAAAAAAAACCTACAAGCATGTTTATTAATGGTCACTGGTTCATTGATTATTATCTACTTTGCTTTCATCATTTTAGGTCAAACATGTCTTCCTTGATTCTTTGTCCTAGAGTATGTGCCCTCAAGTAATGAGAGCTATCTCTGAAGAAAATGAAGAGAACATACACTTATTGAAAAAAAAAAAAGATTTTTTTTTTGCTGATATTAAAAAAATTTAAGTGGGAAAACAACCAAAGAAAACTGGATATTTTCTTTTATAGAAGTTTAAAAATAAAATTGAACTTAGCATGAAGAAGGGGTTAGTTTTGTAAATTTTTTTTCAACTTTTATTAGATATTTTCTTCATTTACATTTCAAATGTTATCCAGAAAGTTCCCTATACCCTCCCCTCTCCCGGCCCTGCTCCCCTAACCATCCGCTCCCACTTCTTGGCCCCGGTGTTCCCCTGTATTGGGGCATATAAAGTCTGCATGACCAAGGGGCCTCTCTTCCCAATGATGGCCAAGTAGGCCATCCTCTTCTATATATGCAGCTAGAGACATGAGCTCAGGGGGTATTAGTTAGTTCATGGTTATTCTTCCACCTAGAGGGTTGAAGACCCCTTCAGCTCCTTGGGTACTTTCTCTAGCTCCTTCTACCTTGGGAACCCTGTGTTCCATCTAATAGCTGACTGTAAGCTTCCACCTCCATGTTTGCCAGGCATTGGTATAGTTTCCCCCGAGACAGCTATATCCGGGCCCTTTCATCACTATCTTGCTGGCATATGCTATAGTGTCTATGTTTGGTGGCTGACTGTGGGATGGATCCCTGGCATCCGAAGTCATTGGGTCCATCCTTTGGAATCAGCTTCACACATGATCTCTGTAACTCTTTCAATGTGTGCTTTGTTCTTAAATCTAGGAAGGTGTGACGTGTCCACATTTTGATCTTCCTTCTTCTTGAGTATCATGTGTTTAGTAAATTGTATCTTGGGTAGTCTAGGTTTCTGGGCTAATATCCACATATCAGTGAGTACATGTTATGTGAGTTCTTTTGTGAATGGGTTACTTCACTCAGGATGATGGCCTCCAGATCCATCCATTTGCCTAGGAATTTCATATATTTATTGTTTTTAATAGCTGAGTAGTACTCCATTGTGTAAATATACCATATTTTTTGTATCCATTCCTGTGTTGAGGGACATCTGGGTTCTTTCCAGTTTCTGGCTATTATGAATAAGGCTGCTATGAACATAGTGGAACATGTGTCCTTGTTACCAGATGGAATATCTTCTGGATATATGCCCAGTAGAGGTATTGCAGGATCTTCCGGTAGTACTATATCCAATTTTCTGAGGAACCGATAGACTAATTTCCAGAGTGGTTGAACCAGCTTGCATTAAATTTTAATTAGTCCTTATCTTTAGTCCCATGACAACTTCTAAAGCTATACTTGTTACAAAATTCATCAGAACAGTATAAAATATGAGTGTAATTTGTAACTCAAATTTCATTTTTGAATCTTCTGACTCTTTTGTTAGTCTATGTCTCCTCGTCCTAGAAGATTTTGTACCCATAAAGTGTCACCAACATGATTGCCTATATATGAACCAAACAATGACAACTATGTTATTATTTTTGTGACATGAGAAATGATAGAATGGTTGAGGAAAAGCCTGCTTGACTGTACTTCTACATAAAAATACCAAAAACCAAACCAAACCAAACCAAATCAAACCAAACCAAACAACAGGCAACTATGAATATCAAGAGTAGAAGGAGAATGAGTTGTCCCCAAGGAGAACAGTCTAATATATGTATGTGCATATATGTGTGTATGTATATTTGATATATATTAATAAACTGATATATGATACACATTTTATATTACATTAACACATGATATGTAATGTTATAGTATAATGTTATAATATAGTAAATGCATAATATATATATATATATATACACATAGTATATACATTATTATATATAATATAAATTAATATTATATACGGCCACTATATTAACAGATTTCATGAATTTGAAAAGCAGCAAAGGAAGGGTTTATAGGGAGGAGAGAAAAAATATAAGTGAGTGTAATTTTATTATAATCTCAAAAATAAAAGAAAAAAATTTTAAAAATTCAAAACCAGAAGATTGGGAAGAAGGGAAAAAGGTATATATGAGATCAGGCTAAGAGAATGACATAAGAATTTTACAAAAGAAAGCCATAAAATACAATTTCAGTGGAAATTTTCTATAAAAATTTTTATGGAAAATTTATATGGAAAACTGTTTCTTTTAGATAGTTTGTTATGTGCATAGATTTGGATATGAATTTGTCCTTATTTTATAGTCCCAGTAAATATTGAGGTTGTATTTGCCAAAAGAATAATTAAATGTTTACATCGTTTAAATCCTTCTATGTCAGGCTCCAGAAATGAACTCTCTCTTGCATGATCCACTGAAGTCATTTCAGAAAGCAATTCCTCCCTCATGCAGCAGGCAGCGTATCTCTCAGAGCTCAATACTTCTTTGGGTTTCTGCTTCCTTCGATGTCTAAAATTATTTAGACAGAAAAGGGGGAGGTTCAGATTAAGGGTAATTATATAAAACTATGTCTAAAAGAGAAAAAAAATGCTCTGTGGGCTAAATAAATGAAATGTAAGAGGCACATTCTTTTTTCTTAAATAGTGTTAATAGTCACACCTCAGTTACATTTCAGAAACTCTGTGGTCTCTAGTGAAAATCAAAGTGATTCTATTTACAATGAAAATTCATGTTTCGAGAACAGTGCGTCCTGGGAAACTCTTAGGAGATATTGTTTGTTTTTGTAGTCGTCTCTGCTGTGTCAGAAACAATTTTTTTCATGATTTAAGTGATGCTCCTGGAGGAGACTGATGAATACATGGGATCTGTCTTTTGCTTGCTGCTATCAGTCTGGAGTTTTATTGCGAGTCTCACTGCAACTCTGCTTTCCACTCAGCATGTGATTAATCCTCATAGTTTACCCCATGAGGTAAATGAATGCTGTCTCTGCAACCAAGTAGTTCTTACCTAGCAGGCATGTTTTAGAAGTATAATAGAAACTGTAAAAGAGCAGACGTAAGAAAATAAATGCCTGGTGTTCTAAGGCCAGAATAACTGAGAGGAAGAAATCACAGAAGCGCTAAAGACAATTTTGTCATTTTCTAACAGAATTAAATAGTTTGTAAATTATCAGGTATAAGTATCCATGCAACAAATGGTATCACAGAGTAAGGCACTTAGCCCAAATTTAACTATAAAGCCTAATATAGATTCAAATAAGTTTTAAAAACAAAGTTATACGTGCTTCATGCTAATGCTAAGAACATAAATCTTTTTTGGTCTTAGGTAAAAATGGAACAAAGGTATTTGTGAGAAAAATTTTATTGGATGGGTAAAAAGACTTAATGTTTTCAGTGTCTTTGATCCTGGTAGCATATTATGAAAAAGGGTTTTGTTTAGTTTTTAAAATTTATTTTATTATTTTCAAAATAATATTTGGATCTTAACTCTTCTCAAACATTTTTTCTTATGTGGAGGTTAATTTGTGTATATGGATATATTTGATTGGTAATTCCTGATAGCTGAACACCATGTTTCCATGAAAACAACATGAACAATTCTAGAAGGACCTAGAAATATAAAGAGATCTGTGATTCTAAAAGAATATATGTGAGAAGTTTCAGTTATGATCTTATTTAAATAAAGGGGACTGGTTTGCCCCTTCTTATGGTTTAGAGCTTCCAATGAAAAGGATCGCCTCTATTTCTTCCTTAGATGAGAAACAAGAGACAAGTCTTCTCCCAGGGGTTTGTGGCTGCTTACCAATACATTTCTTTCCCTTCAAGAATCATTCCTAGATTCAGCAAACTCAGGATGATGATTCACTGTGAAATTTATTTTTGAAATCTTACAAATATTGGCTACATTGAATATGAGTTTGTTAGTTGGATGAAAAATAAATGATAAAAAAAAAACATAATGTACTTATAACTGATCAGTGCATGGATAAGGACTTTGCCTAACTACACCTGGTGTATTTGTTGCTCTTAGCACAGTACACAGCTAGGCTCTGAATGTAGGTTTTGGTCTCAGATTACCAAACTGGTATGAACTCTTGTTGTTTAGGTACAAAATATGTTTTCTAATATATTCAGTAAAAAGAAAAAAATCTCTGAATTAAGTAATTATTTAGTCACATATATCTCGTTCTATTTGAATTTTTTCATTAGATGTTTTCATTATTTACATTTCAAAAGTTATTTCCTTTCCTAGTTTCCCCTCTGAAAAGCCCCATTTCCTCCCCCCTACACCCACTCACCAATCTACCCACTCCCCCTTCCTGGCCCTGGCATTTTCCTACACTGAGCATAGAACATTCACAAGACCAAGGGCCTCTCCTCCCATTGGTAACCAACTAGGCCATTCTCTGCTACATATGCAGCAGGAGCCATGAGTCCCACCATGTATTTTCTTTGGTTGGTGGTTTAGTCCTAGGGAGCTCTTTGAGTACTGGTTAGTTCATATTGTTCCTCCTATGAGAGTGCAAACCCCTTCAGCTCCTTGGGTACTTTCTCTAGCTCCTTCATTGGGGACCCTGTGCTCAGTCCAATGGATGGCTGTGACCATTCACTTCTGTATTTGTCAGGCACTGGCAGAGCCTGTCAGGAGACAGCTATCTCAGATTTCTGTCAGCAAGTTCTTGTTGGCGTCCACCATCATGTCTGGATTTGGTGGTTTTATATGGATGGATCCCCAGGGGCAGCAGTCTCTGGATGGTCATTCCTTCAGTCTCTGCTCCAACCTTTGTCTCTGTAACACCTTTAATGGGTATTTTGTTTTCCCTTCTAAGAAGAGTAGAAGGATCCACACTTTGGTCTTCCTTCTTCTTCAGTTGAAAAATAAATTGTCAAAGTGTTTCTTGGACACCAAACTACTACTCTGGGCTTGTTCTGAAGACTACTTAAATATTTTTGATCATGTTACTTTTCCTGAGAAAATGTGAACATGAATGTATGTTCCCTCCAGATAGCACAACAAAGAAACCAAATGAACTATCCCACAAAAGTTTACCTCAGTGACTCCTAGACTACTGTGGCTGCTTACTAGGGTACGTATAAGTGAGAGGTTACATACAGAACTTTGGGGGACTCAATGATAGTTACATCAGGGAACGCCTTTCCCAGCACAGGTGATGACTCAGAAAACCTTCATCCCTGAGTTCACCACATGATTTTCCACTTGCTGGTTGGAAATGCTCCAGGGGTGCTCCCTTCGGCAGCACATATACTAAAATTGGAAATGCTCCAGGTTCTAGCAATTGTTTGTAGCTTTTATTCCTTTGGAGGGCTGAGGTTTCTGGTGTAATTTCCCCTCCCAGTCCATTCTTTGTTCCACATCTCACACCTCCTCCCGTGTCCACGAGAATGCCTCCCCTCACCTGACCTCTAAACTCTCTGAAGCCTCTAGTCTCTTGAGGGTTAGGTACATCTTCTCTGACTGAACTCGGGCTCCGCAGTCCTCTTCTGTATGTGTGTCGGGGGGCCTCATATCAGCTGGTATATGCTGCCTGGTTGGTGGTCCAATGTCTGAGAGATCTCAGGGATCCAGGTTAATTGAGATTGCTGGTCCTACTACAGGGTTACCCTCCTCATCAGCTTCTTCCAGCATTTCTCTAATTCAAACACAGAGCTCAGCAGCTTCTGTCCATTGGTTGGGTGCGAATATCTGCATCTGACTCTTTCAGCTGTTTGTTGGGTCTTTCAGAGGCAGTTATGATAGGTCACTTTGTTGAGTGCTATATAGCCTCAGTAACAGTTTCAGGACTTGGGACCTTCCCTTGAGCTGGATCCCACTTTGGGCCTGTTGCTGGACCTTTTTCACAAGCTCCTCTCCATTTCCATCCCTGTAATTCTTTTAGACAGTAACAAGTACAGGACAGAGATTTGACTGTGGGATGGTAACCCCTCTCTCACTTGTTAAGCTGTCTTCCTGCTGTAGATGGGCTCACTATGCTACCATTCCGTACTCTAGGGCATTTCATCTAAGGTCTTTGGTGGATTCTGGACGGTCCCCCTAACCTACCACCTCTCCAGGATGCCTGTTTACATTCTTTCTGCTGGCCCTCAGGGCTTCAGTCCCTTTCTGTCACCTAATAACAGACCAGGTCCCCTGTCTGCTTTCCCTCAAAGTTCCCTCCTTCCTTTTCTCTTTGTGATTGCTTTCTTCTCTCTCCCAAGTGAGACTGAGGGGTCCTCACTTGGGCACTTCAGCTTGTTGACCTTTTTGAGTTCTGTGGACTGTATCTTGGGTATTCTGTACTTTTGTCAGTTGTTGTTGTTGTTTTGTGCTAATATCTACTTATTAGTGAGTACATATCATGCACATCCTTTTGGATCTGAGTTGTCTCACATTGGATGATATTTTCTAGTTCCATCCATTAGCCTGCAAAACTCAGCATGTCCTCTTTCTTAATAGCTGAGTGGTATTCTATTGTGTAAATGAACCACATTTTCTGTATCCATTCTCTGTACTGGGACATCTGGTTGTTTCTAGCTTCTGGCTATCACAAACAAGATTGCTATGAACATAGTGGAACACATTCTCCTGTGGTATGGTGGGGCATCTTTTCGGTATAATCCCCAAGAGTGGTATTGCTGGGTCTTCAGGTATATCTTTTTCCAATTTTCTGAGGAACCTCCAGATTGCTAGTGACCCATCCACAGAGACCCACAGCAGGACTCGAGATTACTCAAGACTGTGAGTAACCACTGACCAAATTTAAAGACTAGCTCCCCCTCTGATTCACCCCCTCCCACCAGTGTGTGTGTTCCTGGCCAGCTTCTCCCCCTTCCCCCCCCCCCTTTTATTTTTAACTACACTTTTCAAATCTTATTTTGGACTTAACTATCTCTACTTTGATGGTGAGTAGCCTCCACTCTCTATACACAGACACACCCTCCCACCCCACCCCCACCCTGCCCCAGCTCCAACAAAGCTAATGGAGCTGCCATTCAGACAGCAGAGCCTGCCTTGAGCTCTCTGCTTCCTCTTTCTGCCAGCTGGGCCCAACCCATGATTTCCCAGGCAGGGCAAAAAGCTGGATCAGTACTTGCCCTCTCACACTGGCCAGTGGGCTACTACTGCTTTGGCTAGAAACATACAGATCATAACTATGGGGGCTGTCTCTCATTCCCTCTGACCCAGACTGGGCTATGAAGCCTCTACTCTTATTCCTTTGAGCTTTTCTTCATGGCTGGCCTTTTGTCTCCTTCTGCTCTACATTTAGGATATAACAGCGAAATAAAACAAACACGAAAAACAAGGAGACCTGTCTGCTAGATCAAAGAGCCTTATAGTGCCCAATCTTGGAAGCTAAGCAGGGTTTGGCCTGATTACTACTTGGATGGGAGACTAATTATTTATTAATAAATATTTAGGCTGTAAGCTTCAGCTTCTTCTCTGACTAGCTCATAACTCAATTATCCCTTTTATTCCAACCTGAGTTCAGCTACGTGGCTGGTTTCCTGTCCTTTTCTTGTCTATCACCTTAGCCTTCTGAAACAAATCTCCACAGCTTCTGGCTATATCCCAGAATTCTCTCTATCCCTGCTAAAAATCCAGTTTCCTATTTCCTTCCTTAGATCAATGGCTTAAGCATTTTTTATTGACAAGGGATGCTTATAAAAGATTCTCTCTATAGAACTTCACATTGTGTTTTATGTGAACCATAACTAAAATTTAAATTTCATGAAAAGTTATGTTAGATTTCTGCTTCTTCTGATTTCTACATTAACTACAGTAGTTCATTAACTGATAAAAAAGGAAATGATTCAGGTGATATCTATCAGTGAGGCAACACACTGAAAGTTGGTACAGTAATAAGGGGGTCACATTTTCAAAACAGGAAACTGCAGTGTTTTTTAATCAATCTTTCACAATAATGCATCCATTCTGATTCTTTTCAAACTATAATCATGGATTAATTGAGGCGATAGTAGGTATCATAAATTATAATTTAGTAAAATGTCACAATAATAATAAAATAAGCCTGGGGTCTGACTTTGCAAACTATCACTCTCTGAAAAAACAAAAATGCAGAAAATGTACCTATGCACTGGAACATTGTCAAGTGAATTGTTCTCATATCATTTCGTTGAGATAACATCTGTCTTTCTAAAGTTTTTTCTCTTTTCTTGTTCTAATTAGCGTAATATATTTAAAATGTCAGTTGAGAGACAAATGTGATTGGGCACCCTCATCCTTGTTACCTAATGATCAACAGCTTAGACAATTTAGATTGAATTTAATGTTTCCAGTATCGGTTTTCTTTCTTTCTTTCTTTCTTTCTTTCTTTCTTTCTTTCTTTCTTTCTTTCTTTCTTCCTTCCTTCCTTCCTTCCTTCCTTCCTTCCTTTCTTTCTTTCTTTCTCTCTTTCTTTCTCTCTTTCTCTCTTTCTCTCTTTCTCTCTTTCTTCCTTTCTCTCTCTTAGCCTTTTAAATGTACTTCATACTTAAAAGATCTTGAATAATTTCCCAACCTTCCAACAAGGGAATAAAACCATTTCCTCTATTTGTATAGCTCTGTTTGGTTTCCATAGCAGTCAAGGGCAAGTAAAAAAGAAGCAGGAGAAAGATTTATTTCTAGGTCTAAGCAAAAGCTAAATCCCAGGATAAAAGGTAACGTCAAGCATAATAAAATGGTGGGGGAAACTCAAAAGAAATGAAATTGCTGGATAGGCCTGAGCTGAATATACCTTTTGTTCTCTAAACTCAGAGAGTAATAAATTACGTGAGAATACAGGACATCATCTGTGTCACTGAAACTGAACCTAATGCTTGACTAGGGAGGTGAATGACAATACACAGATGGAGGGCAAAAGATGTACAAAGCTACCAGCCCAGTGACAGGCTAGGGCTGGGAATGTGCCTTTGCTGCCTGCATCAGAGATGTGGCTCAACTTGCTCCAGTGTAGTACTGCATGTTAGCAGACTACATTCAGTGCCAGCACTGGATGCTCAAACTTGAAAGTTTAAATTTATCAAATGTTAGCACTGTCTCTTCAAAGCCAGACAATAATTAAAAAAAAAATAAAATAAAATAGAAATATGTCTTTTGTTGACTGAAATATAAAACTACCTCATAAAACAAATTCACTTTTCTCAATAATATTGAAATAGAAAGCATTATTATTTGTGCTATTATTTTAATAAATTATAAAGCGCTTTGTCTTTCTAAACTCTCAAGCTCAAATTGTGTAATTAGGTCCTATATCAAGTTTCCCTTTTAATTTGTATTTGGAAAGTTGTATTTTCTGTTTGACATCTACTTATTTTCTTTGAATTTTTAAAACAGCTCTACCATAAATCGTAATTCATTAAAATGAATTTAGGCATTACTTGAAATAATCATCAACTAATTAAAAAATTGTAGGACACCTGTGAGGTTTAGGTCACTGTAAAGCCCATCTTAAAGACACAGAATCATTCTTTGTCACATGACAACAATTTTCTTTTTTTTATTATTTTTTATTAGATATATTCTTAATTTACATTTCAAATGCTATTCCCAAAGTCCCCTCCCCCCTCCCTGCTCCCATGCCCACCCACTCCCACTTCTTGGCCGTGGCGTTCCCCTGTATTGGGGCATATAAAGATTGCAGTACCAAGGGGCCTCTCCTCCAAATGATGGCTGACCAGGCCATCTTCTGTTACACATGATGCTAGAGACTCGAGTTCTGGGGATTCTGTTTAGTTCATATTGTTGTTCCTCTTCTAGGGTTTCAGATCCCTTCAGCTCCTGGTGTTCTATCTCTAGCTTCTCCAATGTGGGCCCCGTGTTCCCTCTTATGGATGACTGTGAGCATCCACTTCTGTGGGAGTCAGCTATATCAGGGTCCCTTCAGTAAACACCTGCTGTCCTATGCAATAGTGTCTGAGTTTAGTGATTGATTATGGGATGGATCCCTGGTGGGTTAGTCACTGTATGGTCCATCCTTTCATCTTAGCTCTAAACTTTGTTTCTGTAACTCCTTTCATGGGTATTTTGTTTCCTATTCGAAGGAGAAATGAAGTATCCACATATTTGTCTTCCTTCTTGATTTTCATGTGTTTTACAGAATGTATCTTGGGTGTTCTAAGTATCTGGGCTAATATCCATTTATCAGTGAGCGCCTATCCAATGACTTCTTTTGTGATTGGGTTACCTCACTAAGGATTATGTCCTCCAGATTCATCCATTTGCCCAAGAATTTCATGAATTCATTTTTTTAATAGCAGAATAATACTCCATTGTGTAAATGTACCATATTTTCTGTATCCATTCCTCTGTTGAGGGACATCTGGGTTCTTTCCAGCTTCTGGCTATTATAAATAAGGCTGCTATGAACATAGTGGAGCATGTGTCCTTTTTACCAATTGGAACATCTTCTGGATATATACCCAGGAGAAGTATTGCTGGATCCTCTGGTAGTACTATGTTCAATTTTCTGAGATAATGCTTTCTTATATGAACTATTCTTTTCTGTAGAGTTTATTTGTGATATAAACATACAGCCACAGAAAGTTTGACAATTTAACATTTTAAGAAATTCTTTGTTTTGTTTTCTTTTGTTTTTTACATTCCTCTCCTTGAACCATAGTTCTAGGTTACTGGTTTCCAGTTTCTCTTTGCAAAGTACAATTGTAACAAGAAAAACATGGAAAATAACTTTAACTTTGCCCTATCTCAGACCAATAGTCAGATTTCTGAAAATCAGTATTGGATATCTATGTTTTCTCAGAGAACCCCTGGTGATTCTAATGATTATGATGATGATTCTAATATCCAGATTTGAATATTCTGTGTTAAAGAAAATTCTTTGTAGAAGTTATGCAAAGATATATTAAGTCTGCACAAGGAAAATCATTTAGAATAACAATTATAATCAATGAAGTGATTAGAAATAAAGTTATATATATATATATATATATATATATATATATATATATATATATATATATATAACATATTATAAATATGTTACTTGGAAATTCTTAGTAATTTAACTGTATTAGTCAAGGATCTCTACAGGTTCATAGTATATAGCATTAGAGAATGGCAGGTTTTTGGGAACTCCAATTGGTAGATAGAACAGATGTATCAAAGCAAACATTTTGATTTGTCTGAGTGTAAAATACCTTCATCAACATTAAGCAAACACATGTCAGATTTTTTTTCAGAAATGCTAAGATAATCCAATAAAATAAATTCTTGGGAATTTTTTGAACTAGGTGAGCATCCATATAAATCCCAAAATCTTACCCCATGAACCATCTCCATTAATTCAGCATATCACATTTTATGTTTCTTCCATCACTTCCATACACCCTTAAAATTCAATTGCAAGCATATGGCCAGACTTCTACTTGAATGAATTAGAAAACTCATAAATAGTGTTAGTGGTAGAGTCCAATGCTCTATCTCCTCTGAAGGGGCATACATAGCATTGCATCAATTTATATATCTGGAACCAAGGGTCTGTGGTTCCTATGACAGTCCCATACTGTTTTGTCAGACATCTTTAGAGTAAGTCATTGCCTGCTCCCCATAGTAGGCAGGATTAACTCCCCTGAGAAGGATTGACAGGGCAACACTAGGGGTACAGGTGTGTGTGTGTGGTGCATCCTCTGCTAAAAGTGGATAAGGAATTTTCTCAGGTAGAATTGGTCTATTAGAATCCAATGATTCAACCCTCTCAGCACCCTCAGGATCGTTCCCCATTGCCCTCATAAATCACAAAATCACATTCTTTCCCTTACTTTAGCAGCTGGAGATTAAGTTTGCCTCATGATTCAGATAATTGTGTAATGGGGATTTAGCTTTGTGTATCTGCAACTTGAGCTCTGTGGCTCTTAGCAAAAGATTCATCTTCCAGATCTCACTTAGAAAGGTTATGTACATAGGAAGCAGGATAATTTTATCACTTAGCTCTATTTTGTGTGTGTTTGTATTTGTGTTTAGTGTGTGTGTGTGTGTGTGTGTGTGTGTGTGTGTAAGAGAGACAGAGATAGAGAGACAGAGATAGAGAGAGAGTATTCAAAAGAGGAGTTATTCTTATTTTTCCACAAATGTTCAAAGATTTTGTACATGGAGACACTAAGTTTCTTACTCCTCCCAAGAGGTATATCAATAACATTGTTGTATTTATCTTGTGAATTTCTTTGGATAAAACACAAAATGAATATTCAGTCCTTTTTTTCCTACCAGAGACATCTTTACTGAACAATGGGTTTCACTCAGGTTGAAGATCAGCTCCAGATACCACCAAGACAACCAGAGAAACTCAGCCTTACAGTTCTTTATTTTTGTTGTTGTTGTTGTTTGTTTATTTTTCACTTGTTTTTGTTTGCTTATTTTTGTTTTATGTTCCAGAATAACTACAAATTCTGCAACAATGTATTAATCAGGAGTCTTATTTTCAACCAAATCCAACACTATATACATATAGTGTTGTGCTGTTGGATATATATATATATATATATATATATATTCACACACACAGAAACACAGACACACACACAGACACACACAGACACACACACACACACACACACACACACACACACACACACACACACACACACACACACACATATATATATATATATATATATATATATATATATATATATATATATGAATTAATGTATTGGAACAATGATAGCTGAAACACTCCTGGAAGACTGAGAACCCATTGGGTACTAAATCTACAAGAATCAGTGCTTCAGTGGTCCCAGTCTGTTTCCCAAACTCTTGAGTAGCTGCTGGTTCTTATATCATGATGGAAGCCTAGAAATGCTTATTATGTTGAGAATCTATTTCCAGATCATTCAGATCGGTAAAGTAAAGCATTGTTGAAATATATATGGCCTCATTAGAAGAAATATGCCACTGTGAAAGTGGGCATAGAGGTCTTATATGATCAAGCTATGCCTAGGAGGCCAGACTTGTTCTGCTGCCTGGGGTTCAAAATGTAGAACTCCCTGCTCCTTTTCCAGTACCATGTCTGCCTGCAGAGCACTATGAATCTTGCCATGAATATGATGAAGATAATAGACCAAACTAATGAAACTGTGAGCTGCTACCCTAGGCAAGTGTCTCACATCTCTGCTATCTCCAACATCTTGATGTCCCCAAGGCAATCCAGGCTTCACTTTCACAGTTTCACACAATGGCCTCTTTAGGCTTCTATGAAGGGACACTCCTGACACACACCTGGTCTCAGCAGCTTTTTTTAGCCATTGAGAGAGATTCCATCACTTGTTTCTTCTATCCTTGACTGTTAAGCCAGAACTACATGGCTGAAGCTGCCAAGTTCTGCTGGGACTTGAAGATGGCTCTGTCCTTCATTCACTTTCTTAGCAGCTGGTAAGCTTTCTGTTCGCAATGGTTGCCTTCACCACCTAGGCTTGACTATCCTAGAGCTGCCTCTGTAGACCAGACTTTCCTCAATTTAGAGATCCACCAGCTTCTTCCTCTTGCATTCTGAGATTAAAGGTATGGAACAGCATATCTAGCCCTAATATTTCATTCTTAATTGCTCATCATTTTTCTTTAATTCATTGTAACAGGTTGGGCGCACAGCTGGGTGGTGCCTTTCTCTAAGGTCATCACTTCTTTATTTCTTTTAACATCAGGATTCTTTAAATCTGTTTATACTTCATGGTGCTTTTCCAAGTGTGTGCTCCAAATGCATATTTTGTATTTTTCCTTGTTCAGCTTGCTTTTTATTTCATTTTAGAGCTGTATGAGACTGGCCACTAATAGCCACACAGCACAGTCAATGCTTGGCAGTTTTGAGATTTGTTCTACCAAAGCAATTAATACAAAACTCTTCAGTTTAGCCTGAGGAAAATAGTCAATTTTTCAAATTAATGAATTACATATTTTGGATGCACACGCACACGCGCGCACACACACACACACACACACACACACACACATACACACACACACACATACAATAACACAGAGTGATGGTTAGGAGGGTTTGGTAGACAATGTTCCTTCCAATCAAGCTTCAGGAAGGCCTTCCTTCCTTGGACTCCCTCTGTAAACGTGGTATACTTTGTAAATATTATAAACAATATAAACTTTGTAAACCCTCAGGGCAGGAAAGTGGCCAGGGCCCCTCCCAGGAGCTCCAGCAGCCCACCCACTCCATCAGAGCTCTCTAGCTCTCATAATAGCATTTCCAGCCTCTATAGCTGTCAGAAAGGTCAGCACCAGCCCTTCAACAGGAACTTCCCTAGATTATGCTAATTTTTGAGTGAAAAGTCTGAAGTCTATAATCTCTGAGAAGGAAAACCTTCCAATCCCTGAACTTCCCTCAGAAACCCACTAATCTCTAAGCAAGAAACCCCAACAATCCCTGCACAGGAAAACTCATAAATTCCTGAGCTCCCCCACATTCAGGATTTGAAATCCCATCAGTCCTCACATTGGAAGACTCCACCCTAGACAGCTCTACTCTACCCCTGACCCCCAGAAACTCCATGTAAGCACTGTCCTTTATCCAATTCCCTGCTATCTGCTCTTGGGAGCTGAAGGCAGCCATCCCTGGATTTCTCCCTCCTCTCCCTCTGTTCTCCAATAAGTCTAATGAAATTTGATGCCTGGTATGTCTCTCTCAGTCAGGAGAAGACTAAGAAAAGTAGAGCAGGAGCAGGGCTGAGGCTCTTAAGC
The DNA here is from genome assembly GCA_902729485.2 of Mus minutoides. Classification (NCBI taxonomy): domain Eukaryota; kingdom Metazoa; phylum Chordata; class Mammalia; order Rodentia; family Muridae; genus Mus; species Mus minutoides. Next base: position 31,783 of record LR753662.1, read on the forward strand.
TCCTCAGCTCAGTGAGGATACTCTCCTCTGAGATTACCAACATCTCTGTTGAGTAAAACTGGGTAAAACTGAGTGAGCCATTGCTGCGCTACACTGTCTCAGAATACCCTTCTTTTGGAATAGCTTCTTCTCTAAAGGCTTTAAGGTTCTTGGGATTCTGAGCCCAGGACACCTTTCCATCCAAGCAGAAAGGCAGGTACTAGTAAAACTGCAAACATATCTACATTTCTTTAGAGTATAGATGTTATAGCAGCAATTTTGAGTTGTTTTTGAAATTTGTAATTTGAGAAAAGGAAATTTTTGAGCAAATTATTGGTAGTAATAATTTTAATTTCTTTTACTAATCAGTAAAAGTAACTAAAAATGACTACAGATAAATGAATAAGCATTTTGGAAGTGAACAATATAAAAATAAGCATAGATTCTGGTGAGATACATGCATGTTCTTGTACTTTTTATAGGTCAAAGTAGAAGACAAAATTTAAATAATTGCTTTTCTAAAGTATGATAAATTACGGTAGCAATGATAGATTATGTAGGACTGCCTAGTGGGGGCCAAGGTTTTATAAGGCAATGAATGTACACATTACCCACAAATTATAATAAAGCTACCAACCTAATGAGATGGTGTTTAAGGATGAAGTCGTTGAGATGTAACAGGTATTAAATAAAGTCATTAATGCAAATTTAATGTGAATACAGTCTTTGGCACCAGATACCATAACAAAACAGTTCTTTTTTTGTTTGTTTGTTTTTTCTCCTTGTTTTGTATCCTGTGTCTCTCTTTCGCTCTATCCCCATTTCTCCATATTAGTTGTTAACCTGGAAGCATAAACCATCACTCAGTTGACAACATCCATATTATTAACTTTTAAATTTCCATTGCTTAGGCCCCCTAATCTATGAAATGTGACAAAGAAGCCTGAGAGAACTAGGAGAGATACCACTAAATTATGTTAACCATTGGCCCAAATAAAATCTCAACAGATAATATTGAATAAATATTATAAATCCTATTAAGGTTTAGAGAGTTTCTAAATATTTATCTAGCACATTCTTATAAAACATTCATGACTTATTAAATAGCTAGTGATTTATTCTTGTAAAATACTAAAAGTTTAGATTTTTCTGTCACATAAGTTTCTTCACATACAACATTGTTTATGCAATCACATTTTAATCCTAGTGTGGCTTTCTCATTTAAGTAATGAGCCAGTATATATTAGAGAAAAAATAATCAAGTTGGAAATTAGATAAAGGCTACATGGAATAAACCTAGTTATGCTCTTTTATATGAAAAATATCTATGCTTATTTAGGAAGCAAATAAAATACTATACTCCCAAATGGCCTATTCAAATATATTTAGTGTTTATTATCCAACTCAAACCGCACTCTTCGTTTGACTCTCCAATCATTTCTCCACATCAACCACTTTCTCTCTTAGTCCCCTGTTATTCTTCCTGTAATTTTGTTCTACTACACGCTCTCCCAAAGATCTTTATCTTACTCCTGAATCGTGGCCCTTGTCTACCCTACTGAATTCTGTAGGAAGTCCACATTAAACATATCTAAGAGATTTTATGCCAAGGTCCACATATGAGTGAGAGCATGAATATTAGTTTTTCTAGGACAGGGGTTTCCTCAATCAATGCAATATTTTTATCCTTAACTTCAATATTTACCAAAATTCCACCAGAGAACTACGAGAGCTGATGAACAGCTTCAGCAAAGTGGCTGATTATAAAATTAACTCAAACAAATCAGTAGCCTTCCTTTGTATAAATGATAAAAAGGCTGAGAAACAAATTAGGGAAACAACATTCTTCACAATAGCCACAAATAGTATAAATATCTTGGTGTAACTCTAACCAAGGAAATAAAAGATCTGTAGCACAGGAACTTCAAGATGGCTCAACAGTTAAGATCACGGACTACTTTTTCAGAGGTCCTGAGTTCAATTCCCAGGAACCACATTGTGGTCCATAACCATGTGATGCCCTCTTCTGATATGCAAGAAGAGAGCAACAGTGTGCTCACATACATAAAATAAATAAACCTTTTAAAACAGAGAGATATAGAAGAAGACCTGATGGAGGCAAGGTGGAGGAGGAATGGGATGAGGGATAGCAGGAGGGGAGACTGAAGGGAGCACAAGGACTGGAATGTAAATAAAATAATTTTTAAAAAGAGAAAAGAAAAAATAAATTAATTTTTTAAAATAGCATAGATTACATGAACCATTCCCAGTAAAAATCACAATAATTGGAAAAATAATGATATTTATTCAAAGGCCAGATCCTTTCATGTATTTTAAAAGACTAAGCATATGACTATATTTATATTAGCATACAACTAAATATTGAGATATTTAATGTGCACATATAGACAAATGGTTTAATTGAAGAAAAGGATAAAAGCTCTAAGAGCAGAGAGGTAATGTCCCATATTTTAATTTGGATATTGTTTTTTTTGTATGAAAAGTTAATCATTTTTTTCAGTGTTCCATAAACTGATGACTTCATCATTGATGGTAGCAACTGAAAGGAAAGACTAAACCAAGAAACAAAGCAAATCTAACAACAAACATATCTGTAAGCTAGAAAAATAGGAGATAACCATTTGTGTATATAAATCAGAACTGAGTATCCTTTATAGCAATTATTTAATGGAGAGACCTATAAATCATTTTAATTAAAATAAATAAATAAATAAATAAATAAATAAATAAGCTATGCAGTATACTAAATTAAATATGACAACAGGAATGTCATCAATGAGCTAGAATGAGCTAGTTTCTATAACTTTTAGAATATTAAACTTATTATCCAAGCTTTCCTGTGGGTTTCATTGGAAATATAAAAATCTTAACTGAGTATATTGATAATACTAGTTTTAATTGGACTTATTTACAGCTTTTGAACTAAAAACAGAAAACAAAAATGGTCAAATTAGCCGGGCATGGTGGTGCACACCTTTAGTTCCAGCACTTGGGAGGCAGAGGCAGGTGGATTTCTGAGTTCGAGGCCAGCCTGGTCTACAGAGTGAGTTCCAGGACAGCCAGGGTGATACCCTATCTCGAAAAACAAAAAACAAAAAACAAAAAAAAAAAAAAAAAAAAAAAAAAAAAAAAAAAAAAAGTCAAATTGTATGTTAACCTTAAACTAACAAGTTTGCAATAATACTGGAAAATAAAACAAAAACCTAAGTTTATTTAGATTTTATTTTCTTAAAAGAATCATGAAATGTTAAAAAAATAATGTATGTTCTTTTAGGGTAAAATGTTCTATATATCTGTTAAATCAATTTGGTTCATAACTTCTGTTAGTTTCACTGTGTCTCTGTTGAGTTTCTGTTTCAATGACTTGTCTATTGGTGAGAGTTGGGTGTTGAAGTCTCCCACTATTATTTTATGAGTTTCAATGTGTGTTTTGAAGTGTATTTCTTATATGCAGTAAAATGCTGGATCCTGTTTACATATCAAGTCTGGAATTGAATCCTTTGATGTTGAGAGATTTTAAAGACAGATGATTATTAGTTCTTGTTATTTTTGTGCCAGAGATAGTATTATGTGTGTATGATTTCTTCTTTAAGGTTTATGGTCAGCCTTTTAATTTCTTATATATTTGGGCGTGTGTTTACTGAACTTGTGTTTGAGATTTCTTTCCAGTATCCTCTGTAGGACTGGATTGGTAGAAAGATATTGTTTAAATATGGTTTTGTCATTGTCTTAGTCAGGGTTTCTATTCCTGGACAAAACATCATGACCAAGAAGCAAGTTGGGGAGGAAAGGGTTTATTCAGCTTACCCTCTCCACATTGCTGTTGATCACCAAAGCATGCAGGACTGGAACTCAAGCAGGTCATAAAGCAGGAGCTGATGCAGAGGCCATGGAGGGATGTTACTTACTGGCTTGCTTTCCCTGGCTTGCTCAGCCTGCTCTCTTATAGAACCCAAGATTACCAGCCCAGAGATGGCACCACCCACAAGAGGACCTCCTCCCTTGATCACTAATTGAGAAAATGCCTTACAACTAGATCTCGTGGAGCTATTTCCCCAAGTGAAGCTCCTTTCTCTGTGATAACTCCAGCCTGTGTCAAGTTGACACACAAAACCAGCCAGTACAGTCATGGATTATCTTGATTTCTCCATGTATGATGATTGAGAGTTTTACTGGGTATAGTATCGTGGGCTAGCGTTTATGTTCTCTTATGGTCAACATGACATCTGCTCAGGCTCTTCTGGCTTTTAGTGTTACTGTTGAGAAGTCTGGTGTAATTCTGGTAGGTCTGCCTTTATATGATACATGACCTTTTTCCCTGACCACCTTTAATATTCTTTGTTGTTGTTGTTGTTGTTGTTCTGTGAATTTACTGTTTTTCTTCTATGATTTTGTTGAAGATGTTTCTGGTCCTTTGAGCTGGAATTCTTCACCCTCTTCTACTCCTATTATTCTTAGGATTGATCTTTTCTTTGTGTCCTGAATTTCCTGGACACTGGCTTTTTACACTTTGTATTTTCTTAGACTGATGTCCCAATATTTTCTATGTTATCTTCTATGCCTGAGATTTTTTTCTTCTCTCTCTTGAGCTCTTGATCTATTTCCTAAGTTGCCCATTTTCAGGGTTGCCTCCCTTTGTGTTTTCTTTGTTGCTATTTCTATTTTCAGTTCTTGGACTGTTTTGTTCAATTCATTTACTTGCTTGATTTTATTTTTCTGTATTTCTTTAAGGGACTTATTTGTTTCTTCTTTAAGGACTTCTGCTTGCCTGTGTTTCCCTGTATTTCTTTAAGTAGTTCCTTATATCGTCCTTAAAAGCCTCTATCATCTTCATGACATGGGCTTTTACATCATTATCTTGCTTTTCATATGTGATAGGGTACCCAGGATTTGCTGTGGTGGGGGAAATGGATTCTGATGGTGCCAAATTGTATTGTGTTCTGTTGCTTATGATCTTGTGCCTTATGCTGGCCCTCTGGTTCTCTCTGGGGTTAACTGGCTTGGGTGTCTCTGATTGGAACAGGCCTCCTTACAGGCAAATAAAGCTCAGTGAGCTGAGTAAGAGCTGGTCTCTTTGGGGGCATTCAGTCTTGTCTCTTTTTACTGTGAGCCTCTTGTGTCTCTAGTTAGAACAGCCTTCCTGTGTTCCTGGTTACTGTGGACCTCCTGTGCTCTTGGTTACTCTGTACATACTGGGCTTTCAGGTTGTCACATTTTAACTAATATTAGGCCACTGGTGTTGCCCAGGTAGGGAAGTCAACGGGAAGGGTTGTGGTGCTCAGGGGTGGGGTGGGTAGATAGGTTCCGTGTCTGCTGGGCTGCATGGATGCCTGCCAGCCATGAGTATTTGGGTGAAATTTCACCAGTGTCCTTGGTCACTATGGAACTCCTGGGAAGCATGCAGGCTGCAGAATTTAGGTGGGCATTCAATGTGTGCCATTTTTAAATGTTATATTCCCATTTGAAAATAAAAATCATATACATGTCAGTATACAAACTAAACCTATATGAAACTTAAAATTTATATGTTTGCTTAAAAATAATTTTCATCATTAATGGACAAAATCTATTATCACAAAAAAAGTATGTGGTGATTGTGATGAATCAGTTGATTGTATCATCTTGAACACATGCCTGGCTTTTGTGTTGAATCATAAAGCCCAATTTTATGCTATCGCTTGGCCTCACTGATACAGGATATCTGGTCCAGAGCAGGTGAACCTATATGTACTGTCTTATTTAAATTTTATATTTTGGCACTTAAACCTTGGGGCACACTTCCAACCAAATTGTAAGTAGGAACGATGCCAACATAACAGATGAGCAGAGCATGTCAAAGCCAAGAGGCCATGCTCACACATCAAATGTGTTTACCTAGGGCAGGATTCCCAGTAATAAATCTTCAAACATGTTCAACAAAACTGTGCCAGCATGAAGATGTTGCCCCTTCTTTAATGCACTTGGACAAGCATTAACTTTGAGTTTATATTTAGAGATGCAACTTAGCCACAATCTCGTGTTATTTTAAACTGAAGGAAGAAAAAGTAGATTTTATTTAAGCCTTTAATAACTGAATCTATATTGGTTCATAAAGTAATTTTATAATGCTCATATAAACACTATCACATAGAATATTGTATTAATGGCATTCATAATGTATATGAAGTAACTTTTTGAATAGAATTTTAAAGGATATTATAAAGAAGTTCTCAAATACCTCTCTATTATTTTCCATAAGATGTGGTAAGGGTGTGACTAATAGTTTGCAGCTTTATCTTTGCACAATATCGAAATTAACATTTTTGGGAGATTGTGTCTGAAGTTACCATGATGATCATTATGACAGCTCAACTTCAAATATTTCAAAAGTTTAATTATTGTATTATTTCGAAGTTGATTTGAAATAACTTTGTGACTAGGACTTTCATCAGGAGAGCTTCTTTGAAAATTATGTTGTTTGCAAGAAAAGAAGAATGCATATTTCTAATTGAAGTTTTACATACATAACAAAGCCTGCCCAGGCTGAGGGTGCTTCATACACACACACACACACACACACACACACACACACACACACACACACAGAGAGAGAGAGAGGTTAAAACCTCCCAGCCAATGTTCTGACAGAATTTACTAATTTTAAGAGCATTGAAGTCCAAAGAACACTAAGAACCTAAAGTCACATTAAGATTCACAAAACAATTTGTCTGTGGACAGGTTGATAACTCAGTGGCTTCTGTTTTATATATAACATGAACTCTTAGACAGCAAAAGGGACAATGAAAATACACTTCTGAATAATTTCATTTCCAAATGAAGGCCAGGTTGTAAGCCTGTCTCTTTTGGGTTACTTTTCCCTTAATATTAGTATCATTTCCTGTAAAAATATTTCTACGTTATCAAATAAAACATGTCAATTATTCATAGATACAAAATTCAGGAGCTGAGAATGGAAAATATAATATGAATATAATGTATGAAAATATGTTTCAAATAAAAATTGTGCACAAGAGAAATAGCAAGCATAGCCTTTCAAATCAAATTCAGCTATATTTGTGTGTAAGTGTGCATGCATTAAAATAAAGCGACCTGAAAACCTGGCAACAAAATCTGAGTTTTTTTTGTTTGTTTGTTTGTTTTTTTTTTTTTTTTCTTGAGTAGACTCTACTGTCTAATTTCCAACACTGCTTATGTATTGTACTCCTTTCAAGTAAAGAGTATCCTTTAGATCATTTACCTTGAAAATTTGGACCATAAAAACAGGCACACTCTTCCTGTATCCATTCTTTTGTCTTGGGAAATCTGGGTTGTTTCCAGCTTTTGTCTATCACAAATAATGCTGTTATGAATGTAGTGGAACATGTGGCCCTGTAGCATGGTGGGACATCTTTTGGGTATATTCCGAAGAATGGTACTGCTGGGTCTTCAGGTAGATCTATTTACAATTTTCTGATGAGCCTCCAGATTGATTTCCAGAGTGTTTGTACCAGTTTGCAATCCCACCAGCAACGGAGTAGCATTCCTCTTTCTCCACCTCCTCTCTAACATGTGCTGTCACCTGAGGTTTTGATCTTAGCCATTCTGATTGATGTAGGTGGAACCTCAGGGTCATTTTGATTTGCTCCTCCCATAAAGGGTGTATTATGATGAAACTACATAAGGATATTATTGTATGACTTACACTAGTGTTCATATTCCCTCAAATAAAATTTTGTACACACAGAGACAGATGTACACAGACACAGTATAAAAGTTCAGGAAATCTGTGTACCTTAAGAAAATTAAAATAGATTGAAATGAGTCTTGATCGTCTTCTAGGTTCTAATAGTATATGGCATCACTATGGTCTAATGAAAACAGTTTGTTTACTTTTGTCTGTTTGCATTTTAGAATTTGAAAATACTTCCTAGAGAGATAATACCTCACCTACACAGTGCTGGAAAAGTGTGTCTTTTTCTTCTTCCGCAAATTATTAGCTATACTCAGAAATGTTTTTTATTCTATATTAAACAATATAGCAAGTAATAGAATGTCACCCTCCATATCTGTTACTGTGGTTTTTTTCTGTATTGATTACAGAATTATTTGACATAGATTTCATTAACAAAATGTGTTCTGTGCTACATTTCCCTTTACTTTTGTTTTCTTCTCTATAACTTAGAACAATTTTATGAGGTGTGTAGTTTTAATATTTTGATCAACTATCAATTTTAATGACTTTATCTTTCATTTACATTTTTCTCTTATAGTTTTCAGCATACATGTGAAGCTTTCTGACAATCTTTTTTAGTTTTGAAAGCAGAATGGTTTGTTAGTTATTTGTCTCTACTAAAAATCCCTGTTTTCCATTTGTCATGTTTGAAATTCATAACATGTTTATTTTTAGTTAGGTTTATTTTAAACAGATAATAATTATAAGAAGTACTGGACTTGTAGCACAGTTGGGACAGTGTTTATCTGACTGAACAAAACCCTAACTTTAATATGTAACATTCTCAGCAAAACTGGTTCCACTATAACAGACCCTGCTTCATAGCACTCAGGAGGCTTGGAGGAAGACCAAGAGTTTTGCTACAGCCTTGACACAGAATGCTTTTCCCTATAAATTTCAATACCATTTGATAAAGGAATATGTGTGAACTCTTGCTTCTCACTTTCCACTCTGTGATTTACAACTTGTCCTTAATACACCTTTTAGTTGTTAGTCATGCAAAGGGTTTCCATGTGCTGTCTTTCTTCCTCTGGATTCTGCTCTGGTCTGTTGAGGTATTTGTGGGTTTTTGTTGTTGTCATTGTTGTTGCTGTTGTATATTTTTCTTTCACTGGAACAAGGAAGGTACTTCATTGATTCTGCCTTTTTACACCTCATGAAGGAAAGCTTTTCCCACTTTAAAGTTACCTATACTTTGTGAAAGTTATTAAACATGCATGATAAACATCTGTTCATAAAAAGTATTCAGTGACTCTTTATACAAGGAGCCTTGACTCAAGGGAGCTGAATTGTCCTTCCATATGCAATTTAGATTTTTTTGGAGAGAGATGTTTTTGAGATCTTCATAGTTTTTGAAACTCACATTACTTTTTTGTTAAAAAATGAATATACTGAAATTCCCATTTTAGATTAGTATTGTATACTTTGCAAATATCGCACATCATGTATTTAGGAAAGAAGGATCACTTTATAGGTTGTAAATAGATACTGATTTTATTTCCTAAATTTATTTTCATTATCTTTTGAACTTTGAAGTTTTGTAAGCAATACTTATATTTAGTCCCTTCATGATATTATATTGGTAGCGTTTAATAACATATAATTCAAGATAAGTGGTATAAGATTTACAAAATAGCCATTTAATATAGATACATTTCCAATTTAATAAAAATCTAGCTACAAATATCTCAAAATAGCTTTTCTTTCTTTGAATTATTTACACACACACACACATACACACACACATTTTTACACAGTTTAAGTAATCTTAGTTAAATCTAATGAATAGTATGTACTTTCTCAACATTACCAATCTTAAACTAGAAATTCTGTTTTAAAAAATCAAATAGACTGAAACAGTCATGAAATCTGACCATTCCATGCTTTGAAATAAGCCTACTATAATTTTAGGGGTGGGGGATAGCATCATTGCTCTACTAACAATGTTGAACTGATGTTGAAACTGATGTGTCAAATATTAAACACAGATCCTTACTGTTTGGGAAAGTCCAGAGAATTGAACAGAAATAAACAAGATATGTAATGTCTTTCACAAGCAGACTCCTTGAAGTTTCCAGGAGTGCCTTGCTGGGAAGAAAGACAGTCTTCTCCCAGTCTTCAGTGCATTTTATTTAGTTAGGAATAAATCACATAATTATGAGTACAGGATCTTTTATTAAAGGAGAGCTTAATTTCGGGATATGGGGAAAGCATTGGCGATAACTTCAAGGATATTTAGAGCATCAAAGTACTATTCCATCCACCAGAAGGATGAGAAGGAAATGCAGTCTGGTCCTAAGGAAACTTTAGCATGACAATAAGAAAAGTCCTTGAGACAAGAAAGAGGATTATTAGTCAGAAATTATTTAGGGAGATAAACTTTTTTTTTTCTATGATTTCCTGAGAACAGTTGTAGAATATCTAATTCCATGAGACTGGTTTAAGGAGATCCTCAAATATACCCTGAGAATCCTTGTCTACTATGTCCCTAACAGTAAGAGATATGATAACAAATTTCATAGTTAATGACTCATTACATCTTTCATTGTCCTTCCTCCCAGTTGCTAACAATAAATCTTCCCCACCCAAAACTTCTATGGATATTATTCCCATAATGGATTTATCAAAATGATGGATTCAAGTTATAGAATATATTTGTGATATTATATTAAGATACTTGGTCTCCTTGTGGATAAACTGGTTTAGATGAAGTGAATATAAGTATATTTCCCTTCCTACTAGGCAAGCTGCCCTCTATTTTAATCAGTTAATGTGAAATTTAAAACTGAAAGCTCTTTAAATAATTGTGTAGAAGAGTGCCACTCTCCATTTGTGTTGCACTTTAAAATGTTTCCATTTAATGTATTATTTATAATGTTTTGTTCTGTACTGAGGATTTAAAACTATCTCAAAACTGCATTAGAAATTCCATGTCCAATGCCAGTGAGCTTATTATACCACTGATAAATACAATGCAGTTAGGATGTCCCTTTTTAAGAAGAATTTAACTTTACATCTGATAGGATGAAGGCTTTGAAAGATTTTCTTTCTTTTTTTTTTTTTTTCAAAGAAAATTGACTTGTTCAGGGGTCTCTTAGAATTTCTAAGTTCTAATCATGGAGGGCAAGAGATTCTTGCCTACTTTTGTTCAATCTTCAGCCCTGGGAGAAAAGGATGAAAGGATATAGAAGCTCCTGGGACTCAGCTGACTCAAAGTGCCAGAAAAGACAAATTATAGCTTTAAAGCTTTGGGAAATAGTCACAAAATGAATCAGCCTTGTTCAGGTGATGATAGTGATGGCTGAAAGATAAGCCACCCCAGGGAGACTGTGGCCAGCAGCCTGAAGGTTGAGGACAAATCCTCAGGAAGCTGTGACTAACAGGCTGAAATCTCAGTGAGTCAGAAGAAACCATTCCTATAAAACCTATGTGTGGCACTGGGCTATGCTATTTCAGGATGATTAATCAAACAGTATTTAAGTTAGTACACTGATCTTAAACAGTTGTTGATGATTTTTTATTACAGAGGTATTGAAGTCTTTTTTCTCTCTCTCTCTCTATTTTGAGAGTTTACTTAATTCCTGAAAATAATTTTAATACAAGCACCAAGTTTTGTAAATAACACTCTGCTAATAATATATTATAAAGCCATATACATATTTGCTAAGAAATATTGCAGAAATTTTCATTTTTGTGCTCCTTTTTAGTTTTTTGTCTTTGATTAGAAATACACCTTTTCCATACAATATATTCTGATTATTGATTCTCCTTCCTCAATTCTTTCAACTTCCTCTTCACTCCTCCTCCTACTAGAAACCAGATTCTATCTATCCTTACAAAACAAAAGATAATAATAATAATAATAATAATAATAATAATAATAATAATAATGCAAAAGTATTCAAATTAGACTAGGACTCATAAATACTAACAGAAGAAAAAGATCCAAGTTAAAAAGCCTAAGAAACACATATAAGTGCAGAAACACACAGATTCTCACACAGAAATCTCATGACAATGCAAACGCACAAGTCCTAATATATATGAATATATGTACATGTTACCTGTAAAACAAAAATAAAAAAAAGAAAGAACAAAAAGAAAAAGAAAAAGAAAGGCCTGCAACAAAATTAAAAGATAAATAACCTCCAAACATGTTATTGGTCTTGTTTCATTTGGACCTTCTACTACTAGGCATGGGGACTTCTCTTGAGAGGGTTTTGTTTCCCCAGTGATACTCTCATGGAGAACCTGTGTAAATTTTTATATTACTGATAAGCATGTATTTAATTATACACTGGAGCATTGGAACATATACACACGAGGGAACATGAAATGAAAATCCTAGAAACACAAAAGGAAAAGAAAAGGCAAAAACAATTCATTAGATGTTAGAATAATTCACAGATGATGGGTTCATGAAAAAGGTCACACAATGTGACCCAGCTTCAACTGTTAAGAGTGACAGGAAGAATAACTAATCAAAAAAGCAAGCATATTGCTAAAAAAGCAGAATAGTTAAAGGGAAAAATAAAAGAAGAAAAAGACATATACAAAAGGAAAGCTATACTTTATCCTGTTTCAAGTTGTAATTTTCAGTTTTTACATTTAAATTATATTTATTATCATCACCAATTATTATAATTATATGTGTATCGATTTACACACTTGCTACTTACTGCACCTGAGTGGAAGACAGAAGGCATCTTTCTGGATTCAACTCTTTCTTTCTACAGTGGCTTCCAGGTTCAGGAATGGAGCTAGGAGATTAGGCTTCAGTAGCAAGCACTCATACCCACTGAATCACTTGCCAGGCCAAATTTTCCCATGTTGTAAGATGATCACACTTGGGAAGAAAAGTTTGAATTTGAGCAAAAAGTAGTAATAAAAGAAACAATGAAAAACAATTTATATACAGAGTACTATATACTGAGTTTAGTAAGATAAAACCCACAGATCTCCATAATTGATTGTCTGCTTTTCTTCCTCAGTTAACTCAAGCAGTTAAGATCTTCCTGGAATATACCTAATATATAAATTATTCACACAGTTCAGGAAAAGCTCAGAAAAAGTAATTGTATGTGGTTCGGGCCACTTTAGGACTTAAATATTTAAGCTCAGATTGATCTTATTTATACTGAAAACATATTTCTTAAGGAATTATAAACATATTTTCATGAATTTATTCAGAAAATTGTAATTACAGAGAATAAGAAATTGATATATTAATGAGTACAATCTCTCTTCTTTTATAGACTTCATATTCTAATAGAGAGAAACAGAAAATATTCAATGATTAATGTGAGACATGCAAATGTACTTAAGGAACTTGAATAACATCGTTAGATAATCCAGATGCTAGCAAGCAGAGGAAGATAGGGCCTGAGGTGCCTTGTAATGTGAAATGAAATGGTTATGGGAAACATCTTTGTTAAAGTAACATAAGAAGCTAGTTTTGATGAATATTTAAAAATCATTTTAACTTCTAATGTAAGTATGAATTTAGATCCAGTTACTTCCTGTTCGTATATCTGCTTTCATTAAATTTTATTAAATTTTTTGTGAAAAGAGACCTTGAAGATGAATAACACTCTCAGTGACTCAGGTACCAAACTAACTTTTGATAACTCTGCTTCCTTCCCTGTGTAAGTTCTATTGTGCCTCCTTGCAGCCTATTCTCTCCCTTTTCAGAAATGTCAGTCCAAGAGAAGCAGCTGAGATATCTCATGACAAACACAAAGGAGAATCGTGGTCAGGAAAAGCATGCTCTGCCAATGGAGAACTGGTTCACAGGTGCAGGGGACTTACTTGCAAGGGAAGACTGCTTAAGAGCTTCCCCATAGCTGCCGTTTTATTATCAGTCATCAGATGGTAGAGGTTAAAATGAAAAGTGAAGACCTTTCTGAGCCTATGTTTTAGGGAACAACTTTGTTACACTAAAACCAGAGACTGGAGTAACTTTTACACTTGTGAAATTTAATTTTGTTTCTTTCAGGTATTTACTAGCAACAGGATGGTTGGCTATAAAAATATCTAAAAGTTTTCTTTCCCTCAGAAGCTAAAATAAAATATATAACAGACTATGGCAAATGTTACCATACATCTTATTCTATTTGCTTTTAATTAACAAATTTACATTTATGTTTAGTCTGTTTACATCTACAGCCACAGAGAAACCCTGTCTCAAAAATAAATAAATAGATAGATAGATAGATAGATAGATAAAACAAAAACAAAAACAAAAACAAAAACAAAAAGCAGTTACCCAATGAAACCTGTCCTTAGTTCTAATTTGCATTTTCTTGTATATATTAAAGTTAGATATCTGTGCTGCTTTTTCTTTTTTTCTTTTTTTTTCTTTTGAGACCAGGCTGGCCTCAAAATCTGAGATCCACCTGCCTCTGTCTCCCAAGTACTGGGATTAAAGGCGAGTGCCACCACTGCCTGGCCAGTGCTGCCTTTTATTGGTGGGCATTTTTTTCAACTTCAATTTTATAAAGAAGTAGAATTTGTAATTTGTTAAATTTGAGTTTTTGTTTAAGAGTATATATCACCATGAAATTCCATTGATTTGATGAATAGAATGTCATCTTGATTTTATTAAATTGTGTGCTGATTGAGTTTAGGTAATTACCAAGCTTATCTTACACTGATGTTGTATTAGAGGACATAACCTTACTTTGTAATTATTTTTGTGTGTTTTCTTTGCAACAACACAAGAGAGCCTCCTTTCCTGGCTTAGTAACATTCCATTCTGCATTTTATGAAACATGTCTTTTATCTACTTACCTATTAATGGACATTTATTATATATCTTCCCTAATGTGAATCATCCTGCAATATGTATAGTCACATAATAGTTGTTTGCGTAATTTCCCCTAGGTACCTAAGCAACTGTAAATCATATACCAAAAGTCTTCACAGTTATTGATTAGGTGTGTTTCTCTGTACTCCTTTCTGTCAATTGCAAAGAGAAGCTTCTATGATGAGGGATGAGGGCTGTAATTTATCTCTGAATAAAATATTTTTTGTATAGTTATTTCTTGTGTTGCTTCAGGTTCTCCAAGAACCATGACTTCAACAGCCCTGGGTAGTAGGCTAGGTTTCTACTATCAGGCATGGTTTCTCTCATTTCTAGAGGGTCTTAAGGCCAAGAGGAATGCTCTTGGTTACCCACAAGGTATACATCCCACTACAACACTCTTAGTAATATTGAATCAAGCTGGTTGTTACTGTAATTCACAGGAATCTCAGCTGTGTAGGACTTTGGTGGCTTCCCTGCTCTGGACTTTTGCATGGCACCTTCTAGTGCAATGAAAGCTAGTCCTCAAATAGGCTAAGATCAAGCTCAGTGTTCTCTAGGACCTACAACAGTAGTATTAAGATTTATCTTCTACATCCTGGTGTCAACTAATAACAAGAACAAAAACAAATGTTTTGGGAATCCCTTGGAAAATCCCTATCAGAAATTACACAAAGCAAAAAAAAAAAAAAAAAAAAAAAAAAAAAAAAAAAAAAAAAAAAAAAAAAAAAAAAAAAAAAAAAAAAAAAAAAAAAAAAAGAAAATAACAACAAAAACAGTAAAGCCTTATCTCTCCTGATATGTAAACTTCTATATAATTTCATTACCGTCATTTGTGCTTACCTTTTCATCATTTGAATTTCAGGCATGTATATATTGTGTCTTGATGATATTCACCTGTGATTCCCTCTTTCAACACTGTTTAACGTACAAGGTTTTCAGAACTCTTCCAACCTCATGGCTTCCTTTGAATGAATTATTTATTATATTATGACACCGAGCTTCCAGGATGGATATGGGCATGGGTTTCACACTCAGGTATGAGAAGCCCATCTGTGATGCATCATACACAATGAAAAGTGACTTTCCAACCCTCAGCTGTCATCAATTGCTAATAGCTCCATGGCTAGTTGCAATGCACCAGTAACCCCTCCCTAATCCCTGCTGGAATATTTTAATTCTCTTTATCTTTTCCAGATCTTGTTGTGAAAGACCCCAATAGGGAGTCCCCCACTCCAGTCTCAGGAAGGCACACACCCAAAGAAACACAATAGACCATCTTGATGCAAATACACAAGGTAGTTTAAATATGGAGCTCCAGGCCCATTCCTATCTCACACAGGATACAGGGGAACCAACCCTGAGGCTCAAAAATTTGGTGGGTTATATAGGAAAAAGAAACAGAGAGGGGGGTTTATAGCGTCTCCAGCTGCCTCCTCACTGTAGGGGCAGGTGCAAAGACCAGGAGTTGTGGTGAGGGGAATTCTTGCAGGAGGGAGGAGGGGCTGCAGTGATGACCTGTGCCCCAGCATCCTAGACAGAGAAAGTGCAGGCAGGCTGCTGTGCTGCCAAGGTGGGGTGCACTTTCTCACTGACTTCTCCCCTTAGTGCTCCTGACTTAATCTGCTCTGGGAGAGATGTTTTAAAAATATAAGAAACTGGAGAATGGAAGAAATTGGCACAGTTACACACAATTGAACAGTTTAGACTAGCACATATGGGTACAGTGACTCTAAGGGTGAGGGTGCTAATCAGCAGAGCAGCTAGTTAAATTCAAACCATATACAAAGGAAAAGGGAGTGCAGGAGGGAGGTGCCAGGCCAGACTAGACAGTCCATTACTCAACTGGGCTTTGTCCAAGGACATCCTTGCATACCTCCTTTATCTTTTATGGCCAGCCAGTTTCTGGAGTCACTCAACAGATGTCCTAATATTCAGCTAGCCTTAGGCCTGTTACTCTTCAAAATTCTTTCTCTTTAGTGCAGGTAACCATCACTGCAGTAATTGAACAGATACAACAACCATATCCTGTACACACACACACACACACACACACACACATATATATATATATATATATATATATATATATATATATGTGGTTTAAAAATATATATATTTAGGGTTTTAAAATTTATTTTATTAGATATTTTCTTCATTTACATTTCAAATGCTATCTCCAAAGCCCCCTATACCCTCCCTCTGCCCTGCTCCCCAACCCACCCACTCCCACTTCCTGGCCCTGGCATTCCCTTGTACTGGGTCACATAATCTTCATAAGACCAAGGGCCTCTCCTCCCATTTATAGCCTACTAGATTATCCTCTGCTACGTATGCAACTAGTGACACAATCTCGGGGGGGTGGGTACTGGTTAGTTCATATTGTTGATTCTCCTATAGTGATGCAGACCCCTTTAGCTCCTTGGATATTTCTCTAGCTCCTTCACTGTGGGCCCTGTGTTCCACCTAATAGATGACTCTGAGCATCTACTTCTGTATTTGACAGGCCCTGGCATAGCCTAATAAGAGATAACTAAATCAGAGTCCTGTCAGCAAAATCTTGCTGTCATGTGCAATAGTGTCTGTGTTTGGTGGTTGTTTATGAGATGGATCAACAGATGGGGCAGACTTTGGATAGTCCTTCCTTCTGTCTCAGCTATGTAATTTGTCTCTTTAACTCTTTCCATGGGTATTTTGTTCCCCATTCTAAGAAAGAATGAAGTATCCACACTTTGGTCTTCCTTCTTCTTGAGTTTCATGTGTTTTGCAAATTGTATCCTGGGTATTCTAAGTTTCGGGGCTAATATCCACTTATCAGTGAATGCATTTTATGTATGTTCTTTTGTGAATGGGTTACCTCACTCAGGATAATATCCTCCAGATCCATCCATTTGACTAAGAATTTCATAAATTCGTTGTTTTTAATAGCTGAATAGTCCTCCATTGTGTAAATGAACCACATTTTCTGTATCTATTCTTCTTTTGAGGGACATGTGGATTGGATACTTTCCAGCTTCTGGCTATTATAAATAAGGCTGCTATGAACATAGTGGAGCATGTGTCCTTATGACAAGTTAGAACTTCTTCTGGGTATATGCCCAGGAGAGGTATTGCTGTATCTTCTGGTACACTATGCCCAATTTTCTGAGGAACCATCAGACTGATTTCCAGAGTGGTTGTACCAACTCGTAATCCCACCAGCAATGGGGGAGTGTCCAAATCATTCTTGCTGTAGCTCATAATTTTTTTCTCCCTTTCCATGAGCTGCCTAAGTTTTGTGACTGGGAAAAAATGATTCATCTATAGCTAAACATTCACAATTGCTTTTTCTGAATACTTTGAAGAATAATTGCTCTCTGTATTAAACACTACCTACTATAAAAGGAAGCTTCTCTGACCACAGTTGGAAGCTGAAAAAAAGAAAAAAAAAAGCCTATGAATGCAAATGTAAGTATTTAGAAGACCTTTACATAAGTCAACCATAGAGAAAAATAATAGTAACATATTCTCTTATAGATGATGGTTCCATCAGAGAACTTTGAACACAACTAGTGCAACATAAATAATTCTCTCTCTTTCTTTCTTTCTCTCTCTCTCTCTCTCTCTCTCTCTCTCTCTCTCTTGCTCTTCTCTGAAGCAAGACTTAAATCTAAACAAGTGAGTATTTGGTTTCCTTAAAAAATAGTAATTATAAAAATAAAAACTGTTGCCACTGTTGCTGTAGTTGGTGAAGCAGCAATAGTCCATGATTGTTAAAAGAAATATTATAGCATATATGGTCCAGTTTTGTATAAGAATATTATTATCTTTAATTAACCAATTTTAGCTAATCTGTAATTAGCTTACAAATAAATGTGACTCTGTCTATGGTTATTTTATTTGCCTTTGACAATTACTAGGAGATAATCCCTAGTCTACCCTTGTAACTGCTAGCCTGGTTACCTCCCCAGCAGTATATACCAGATAATTGTTGTTTCTCCTGGCCAAATATTCATGGTCTATCTCTCGCAAAGGGTGCCTTCCTCCTCTCCCTGATTTCTTCTGCCTTTCCTCCCTGATCTCTCCTTCTCCAACCAAGTCACACCAGTCCCTCTTTTCTTTCCAGTAATTGGCAGTATATAATTTTGTTTAACCAATAGTTTTAAATGAAGGATGAAGTTTTGCAAAATAAAAGCCTGTAAACAGGAGAGATCACTCATCAGCCTGGAGCTTCCACCACAGTATGTAGCATTACAGTACAGAACAATAGACAAACCTCAACAGAAGCCCTTTCTTCCCTTGTAATCTAGAGATACAGTTTATAGTGTTTAGATCACTTTACAATTCTATTAGTATGTTCGATGTAAATTCTCATTTCTTAGTGAGATGACCTTGTAACATATCCTGGCTTTTATAGCACATATCAAAGCAGTGTTTCACTACTAGTGGGATTTGAGACTCCATTTCCTACTTACTATTGTGGGAGTGGAGATACCAGTGTAATCAGCAGGCATTCTGCCCTGCCCATCTTTTTCCTCCTTGCTCCCATGACTTTCCTAGTGAAGCCTAAGTCAAAATGAGCCCTTTATCCTGTAAATTGTTTTCTGCCAGGGTGTTATATCATTGTAAAAGAAATATAGTTAGGGAAAAATGCTGGGGAATTAGTCTGTTGTTATGTATGCAAATTCTAAATTCTGAACCCCAAGATCTAATTGCCATCCAGACAACTGAGCTGGACTTTAATGTGTACACCTTGCTGAACAATTTAAATATTGGTCAATAGAAAGCTAGAACATGTTGGCTAGGAGAGAGAGGTAGGCTGGATTAGAGAATCATGCCTGAAGTTGCTAAAGAAACCACAGGAAGCAGGAGAGAGAAGATAGGGAGAGAGGATGCTTTCATGGTAAGAGATGGGCCTGGAACATGCTGCAGGAAAGTGCATCCTGAGAACAGGCTGATGGAGGAGAAACAGCCTGGGTGATTCACAAACTGCATTAAAAGTGGGAGTATGATTTCAATGTAAGAGAGTATAGTGCAGAATCTGCCCAATCTAGGCTTATAGCTTATAAGCAATGTATCAGGATTCTGTGTCTTTTATATAGTTTAGCTAAAATAAACAATTCTTTTACATACATACACATTAATCTTTCTCATTTTTCAACAACCTCTGCCTTAGTTTATGTTTTTATTGCTGTGAAAAGACACTATGATCATGGCAACTCTTATAAAGGAAAATATTTAGCTTACAATTTCAGTGGTTTAGTTCATTATCATCATGGCTAGAAACATGTCTGCATGCAGGAAGACATGGAACTAACTGAAGAAGAAGCTGGAGTTTTACACCTAGATCCTCATGTCGCAGGAGGAGACTGTGAGCCAGTCAGATGGCCCAGCATGAAGAGTTGAGATCTTAAAGTTTACTTCCAGTGACAACAAAGTCACATCTACTCCAGCAAGACCAAACCTCCTAGTAGTGCCACTCCCTGTTAGCATATGGAGGCCAATTTCTTTCAAACCATCAAACTTTTTTTACTCTTTACTAATGTTGTCTGGTTTAGTAGAGTGTGACATTTTAATATATATTTGTCATAGTTATTTTCTTATTAATATGCTAATAATGGGTAATATGATATTTACATAGTTTTCTTAGATTTCCTTAAAGCATCTTTATACAGAATGTTATTTTCTCTGGAGATTTCTCTGCAGAAAACACATTTGAAGAGTCTTGCTTGGTCGCTTTTCCCAGTCTCAACATTGCAAACATGTCTAATAGAAAAAAAAAATTCTAAAGGTAGATAAGCAGCAAACTGATTCTTATTTTTCTTGTTTTATACTTTGAAAAACTCTTTTCTTTTTATTTTTTAATTAGATATTTTCTTTAATTACATTTTAAATATTACCCCCTTTCCTAGTTTCCTTTCTGGAAATCCCCTATCACCTTCCCTCTCCCCCTTCTCACCAACCCTCCCACTCCCGATTTCTGGCCCTGCCATTTCCCTATACTGGGGCATAAAACCTTTACAAGACCTTTTCTCCCATTGATGACAAACTAGGCCATCCTCTGCTACATATGCAGCTAGAGACACAAGTCCCACCATGTGTTTTCTTTGATTGGTGGTTTAGTCCCAGGGAGCTCTGGGGGTACTGCTTAGTTCATATTGTTGTTCCTCCCATAGGCCTACAAAACCCTTTGGCCCCTTGGGTACTTTCCCTGGCTCCTTCATTGGGGACCCTGTGCTCTGTCCAAGTGGATACTCACAGTCATCCATAGGAAAAACTCATTTTTAGAAGAGTATAGAAGGAAAAATCTATACAGTAGCCCATATTTTCTTTGAAACTTGACTGATTGGGCTTCCTGGTTGCATAAACTAGGGGAAAGTTTTTTAATTTATGCTTACTAGACCTGGATCAATGTTGCTATGTCTTTGAAGCCATTCAATGTACTTTAATACTGAAAGATGATTTCAGTTTAAGAGAGTATAGTATTTTTGTATACAAAACCCACAATTCTTACTTTATTGACTCTAGCAAATTTCTTCCAAAAGCATCAAGAATTGACATGAAATTATGTCCTAAAATTTTCCTTAGTTGATAATATATTTTTTATAGCTTTGAAACAGACTTACCTTTAGAATATTGGGCATATACAATGCAGTGGATGTGTTACATGTCTCAGGTTAATAAATAAGAAGCTAAATCTTTATATCTTATAATCTTGTGGATTTCTAATACATGATACACTGATAATAAAATCTTTTTTTTTTTTTTCATGTTTTTGCTTGCTCTGAATACAGAGCCAGGAACTTCTCTTCAATAATCTCCTATTCCATCTTTTATCTGTGTATTTGAACTCTAATGCTGGCTGGATCAAACACATTCTTTTATCAATAAGATGAAAAGGTTTCCCATGTGTTATTCTCATTTTAAAAATAAACCAGTTCATTCTGAAGATTAGAGACCAAAAAGAGAGCAGAAATCAGAGCATTAACTGAGTTCTGAATATTTGTTAAAGTGCATATTCTATGTAAACTTGAGTCACATTGCAGAGAAACCTGATCTTTTGTACTGCAAAAAGTAAGGTTAGATTTAAAATCATACTAAAACCTTATCATCAGTTCTATCACACTTTTGTACCCTTTTGGTCAAAATGACTTTCCAGGTGTCTTTTGCTGTTTAATGACACAATTAAAAATTTACCTTCATTTATTTCATTTATTTAGTTCCATCCCATCTGTTGTCCCTCCCTCTGAGTTCCTCCCTCTACTCACAATTTACTTTCCCTATGAGAAGTCAGTGAAAACCACGTACCCCCATCTTACCCACCCCCAGTGCAACTACAGGATTAGACACACCCTCTCCCAGTGAGGCCCGATATGGCAGCACTCTGATGTATGGTAATTGGTTGGTAAATCAGTCTCTGGTAGCTCCCAGAGTTCAGGTTAGTTGACATTGTTGGTCTTCTGGGAGGGTTACCATGTCCTTCAGGGCCTTTGATCCTTCCTCTAACTGTTTTATAGGGCCCCTAACCTCTATCCAATGTTTAACTGTTTGTATCTGCATCTGTCTCAGTTAGCTGTTGGGTAAAACCTCTCAGAGGTCTGCTATGCTAGGCTCTTATATACAAGCAAAATATAGCATCATTAATAGTGTGAGGGGTTGGTGCCTGCCCTTGGGATGGGTCCCAAAAATGGGTCGGTACTTGTCTGCTATTCATTCAGTCTCTTCTCTGTCTTTTTCTCTGCATTGCTTATATATAGGATCAAATTTGGGTCAAAAGTATTGTAGATGGGTTGCTTTCCCCATCCCTCCACTGGGAGTCCGTCCTGTCTGGCTACTAGTAGTGGTCTTTTCAGCTTCTATATCCCAAATATTGGTCATTTCTGGTAAGTTAATCTGCTAACATCTCTGAGAGTTCCTAAAGAATCCTCCTTGCTTTTTTTTTTTTTTTTTTTTTTTTTTTTTTTTTTTTTTTTTCTGAGCTGGTAACCTGAGTAGACCTGGGAGCATCCAGCCCCACAACACCCAGAGAAAGCTCAACTCTCAGGCACTCTAACACTCTCAGGATCACAAGATCCCAGGAGCTTGGTCACACTAGGATTCCAGGATCCCAGAGGCAGGTTGACTCAAAGGAACTCTGACACACCCAGGATCTTAGGATCAGAAAATCCCAGAATTACAGGAACACAGAGACAGCTGGACTCTGAGCATTTCTGACACAACCAGAATCACAGGAAGGACAGGCTTCAGTCAGAAATAGTGAGGGCAGGTACACTAGAGATAATCAGATGGCAGGAGGCAAGCATAAGAACATTAGCAACAGAAACCAAGGTTACTTGGCATCATTAGAATCAAGTTCTCCCACAATAGAAAATCCTGTATACAAGATCACAGTGGAACAACAAGATTCAAATTTAAAATCACTTCTTATGATGATTATAGAGGACTTTAGGAAGGACATAAATAACTCCCTTAAAGAAATACAGGACAACACAGGTAAACAAGTAGAAATTCTTAAAAAGGAAACACAAAAATCCCTTAAAGAATTATAGGAAAACACAAACAGGCGAATATATTGAAGAAAACCATCCAGAATGTAAAAATGGAAATAAAAACAATAAAGAAATCACAAAGAGAGAAAAACACAGATGGAAGGAAGGACTAAGAAGCAACTAAAGAAATGTTCAACATCCTTAGTCATAGGGCAAATGCAAAACAAAACAACCCTTAAATTCCATCTCACACGAGTCAGAAAGGCTACGTTAAAAAAAACTCATGTGACCGCAGATGCTGGTGAGGATGTGGAGAAAGAGGAACACTGCTCCATTGCTGGTGGGATGGCAAACTGGTACAACCACTTTTTAAATCAGTCTGGCGGTTCCTCAGAAAATTGGACATAGTACTACCTGAGGACCCAGCTATACTACTCATGGGCATATACCCAAAAGATTCTCCAACTCATAACAAGGACACACAATCCACTATATTCAGAGCAGCTTTTTTTTTTCAACTTTTATTAGATATTTTCTTCATTTCTACATTTCAAGTGTTATCCAGAAAGTTCCCTATACCCTCCCCCCTCCCAGCCCTGCTCCCCTACCCACCCGCTCCCACATCTTGGCCCTGGAATTCCCCTGTACTGGGGCATATAAAGTCTGCATGACCAAGGGGCCTCTCTTCCCACTGATGGCCAACTAGGCCATCCTCTTCTATATATGCAGCTAGAGACATGAGCTCAGGGGGTACTAGTTAGTTCATGGTTATTCTTCCACCTAGAGGGTTGAAGACCCCTTCAGCTCCTTGGGTACTTTCTCTAGCTCCTTNTTTGTTTTGTTTTGTTTTGTTTTTTAATATCCTGAAGCTGGAAAGAACACAGATGTCCTTCAACAGAAGAATGGATACAGAAAATGTGGTATATTCATACCATGCAGTTCTACTCAGCTATTAAAAACAAGAATTCATGAAATTCTTAGGCAAGTGGATGGAACTAGAAAATATGATGAGTGAGGTAACCCAGTCACAAAAGAACACATATGATTTGCACTCACTGATAAGTGGATATTAGCCCCAAAGCTCAGAATACCCAAGATACAATTCACAGACCACATGAAGCTCAGGAAGAAGGAAGAACAAAGTGTGGATGCTTCAGTTTCTCTTAAGAGAGGGAACAAAATCCTCACAGGAGCAAATATGGAGGTAAAGTGTGGAGCAGAGACTGAAAGAAAGGCCATCCAGAGACTGCCCACCTGGGGATCCATTCAATAAACAGTCACCAAACCCAGACATTATTGTGGATGCCAAGAAGTGCTTGTTGACAAGGGCCTGATATAGCTATTTCCTGAGAGGTTCCTCCAGAGCCTGACAAATACAGAGGCAGACACTTGCAGCCAACCATTGCACTGAGCCTGGGGTGCCCAGCGGAAGAGTTAGAGGAAGGACTGAAGGAGCTGAAGGGTTTTGCAGTCCCATAGGATTAACTACAATATCAACCAACTGGAACCGCCCCTCACCAACTCCGCCCAGAGCTCCCAGGGACTAAACCAGCCATCAAAGAGTACACATGGAAGGACTCATGGCTCCAGCTCTGTATGTAGCAGAGGATTTCCTTGTTGGGTATCAATGTGAGAAGAGGCCTTTGTCCTCTGAATGCTCAATGGTGGAGAGGCTGGATTGTGTGGGTGGGTAGAGCAGCACCCTCATAGAAGCAAGTGGATGGGGAACGGGATAGGGGTAGGGGGACTGGGAAAGGGGAAAACATTTGAAATGTAAATAAGAAAAATATCCAATAAAAATCCTCCCACCCCCAACCCCTGTCAACAGCATATATCCAGTTATGCTTCTGAGCTTCTGGGACTCTCCCTTATCTCTCCCAAAACCTTATCCTGTCCTCCCTATTCCTATAGCCCTTTCCTCACCTACCCAGATCCCTCCCTCCCTCCTTCTTTCTCACATGAGTACTTTGTTCCCCCTTCTAAGAGGGATTCAAGTGTTGTGATTTGGTCCTTCTTGTTTTAACTTCATTGGGTCTGTTTTAACTTTATCATGGGTATTCTGAATTTTTTTTTACCTAATACACACTTATGCCTTGCATGTCCTTAGAGACTTGGTGGCCTCTCGCTGAATATTTTCTAGCTTCACCCATTTGCCTGAAATATTCATGATGACCCTGTTTCTAATTTCTGAATTGTATTCCAGTGTGTAAGTGAAATGTACTTTTGATATTCTCTTTTCATTGAAGGACATATGGATTGCTTCCAGTTTCTGACTATTCAGAATAAAGTTGCAATAAACATAGTGAAGCACATGTCCTTGTCCTCAGGGTCTGGAGGAGCATCTTTTGGCTATATGCCCAGGAGTGGTATAGCTGGGTCTTCAGGTAGAACTATTTCCCATTTTCTAGAAACAGCAGGTTGACTACCAGAGTGGTTTCACAAGTTTACAATTCCAACAGCAATGGAAGAGTGTTCCTCTTTTACCACATCCTCATCAGCATGTGCTCTTGCTTAAGTATTTTTATCTTGGTGATTCTGATTGGGGAAAGATGGAATCTAAAGGTTGTTTTGATTTATATTAAACACTTTCTATGTTGAGAATTCTGTGAAGTTCTGTACCCCATTTTTGATTAGATTATTTAGGTTTTTGGAGTCTAACTTCTTTAGTTTGTTTTATATTTTGGATATTAGCCCTCTGTCAGGTGAAGAGTGTTTGAATACCTTTTGCTTATTGATAGGTAGAATTAACATAGTGAAAATGGCCATCTTACCAAAAGCAATCTACAGATTCAATGCAGTCCCCATTAAAATTCCAACACAATTCTACATATATCATGAAAAATTCTCAACTTCATATGGAAAATCAAATAATTCTGGATAGGCAAAATAATCCTGAACAGTAAAAGAATTCTTGGAGGTTCCACCATCCTTATCCTAAAGTTGTATTACAAAGCAACAGAAGCCAAAACCATACAGTGCAAAGAAGAAAGCATCTTCAACAATTGGTGCTAGTCTAACTGGATGTCTGCATGTAGATGAATGCCCATAGATCCATAATTATCACCCTTCATAAAACTCTTCATTAACTAAAGTGCAACAAGCCCACATCATAAAATCAGACACACTGATAATAGAAGAGAAAGTGGGAAACAGCCTTGAATACATTTCTACAGAAGAAAATTTTCTTAAGAGAACACAGATGGCTCAGACACTATGGTCAATACTTAATAAACTTGACCTCATGAAACTGAAAGCCTTCTGTAAAGCAAAGTACACTAAGAGTAGGACAACATGGCACCCTACATATTGGGAAAAGATCTTCACTTACCCTTCATTTCTTTCTGTATAGCAAATGGAATCATGTTTTAGCTCATGTAACCATCACTCTAATAAATTTTGCATGTGTGCAGCTAAGGGATAGCACATGTACATGCATGCACATGTATGCAAGCATGATCATCCACACAAACACACACACACACACACACACACACACACACACACACACACACACGTATTCTAGACAGGCTGTCTCTCTGGATGAAGTTGTTATAAGCACTGAATTCCAGCTTTTTTTTCTATAAATGAATATACATACACATTCACACATGAGTCAAAGAGTGGTCAAGTCATGTGTTCTTGATTTCTTGATTTGTTGAACGTTTTGAATATCAAGGATTAAGGAAGATATTTACTACTGATATTTCTTTTTTTTCCAATTTTTATTAGATATTTTCTTCATTTACATTTCACATGTTATCCTGAAAGTCCCCTAAACACTCCCCCATCCACAGCCCTGCTCCCCTAACCACCCACTCGCACATATTGGCCCTGGCGTTCCCCTGTACTGGGGCATATAAAGTTTGCATGGCCAAGGGGCCTCTGTTCCCAATGATGGCCAACTAGGCCATCTTCTTCTATATATACAGCTAGAGACATGAGCTCTGGGGGTACAGGATAGTTCATATTGTTGTTCCACCTATAGGGTTGCAGACCCTTTCAGCTCCTTGGGTACTTTCTCTAGCTCCTTCCTTGGGAAACCTGTGTTCCATCTAATAGATGACTGTGAGCATCCACTTCTGTGTTTGCCAGGCACTGGTATAGCCTCCCATGAGACAGCTATATCAGGGCCCTTTGAGCAATATCTTGCTGGCATATGCAATAGTGTCTACGTTTGGTGGCTGATTGTGGGATGGACCCCTGGCTGCAGCAGTCACTGTTTGGTCCATCCTTTTGATTCAGCTCCCCACTTGTTCTCTGTAACTCCTTCAATGTCTGCTTTGTTCTTAATTCTAGGAAGGGGAGAAGTGTCCACATTTTGATCTTCATTCTTCTTGAGTTTCATGTGTTTAGTAAATTGTATCTTGGGTAGTCTAGGTTTCTGGGCTAATATGCACTTATCAGTGAGTACATGTTATCTGAGTTCTTTCTCTTTCTTTTATATATTTTCTCAGTACAATACCCCCCTCCCCATTGTCTTTTTGTACAGTATGGGGTATGAATCACCTTTTCAGTTTCTGCTTCAATGGACTTCACTGGTTGTTGTTCTTTTATGTGACACTGAAACTTATCAGTACCACTCATATCCTGCCAAGCTGTATCATGACCATAGACTCCAAACATCATAAGGGAATACAATGTATTGTATTGTTTCCAAAAAGCACTAAGACCTCCACCAAATGGTATCTCATTCATCTGTTGCTTTTGTCTGGATGTCTGCCTGCTCACCCACATTTTGAAGAGCACTTTCTCTTATGTTATAATTGTAAAGGAGGCTTGATTTGCTGGCAGGCTCACCTTTGAGTGTTGGGATTAAGCAATTAGTTGACTTCTTTTGTTGCTAATGAGTTTGTTATTCCTTGGTTAGTGATCCCAATTCATACTGAAACATGCTGGTCAGGAAAGGTAGATGGAGAATAAAGATATCTTGTAATTTGCTTGCCAACACACATTTATTAGAAGATCAAAACCAGCTGTGTAAAGGGCCCTTTTTATCCCTGTGTAATAATTTTCCTTTCTTGAAGAAAATAGCAGATAATGTGGAAATTTACTCATTAAGCAAATTTAATACACAAACACACACTAACACACACACTCTCACACACACACACACACACACACACACACACGTGCGCGCGTGCGCACACACACACACACACACACACACACACACACACACACATTCTAGACACCCTGTCTCTCTGGATGGTATTGTTAAAAAAACTGAATTGCAGCTTTTTTATTTCTATAAAGGGAAGTGCACTAATTGTACATCTTTTTATTTATTCTTCACACATATATTACAATCTGACTGTATTTCCCCCTCCCTCAGTCCCTTGCATCTTTCTCTCTCTCTCTCTCTCTCTCTCTCTCTCTCTCTCTCTCTCTGTGTGTGTGTGTGTGTGTGTGTGTGGTGTGATATCACACACACACACACACACACACACACACACACACACACACACACATATCCTTTTCATTGGATCCACCCATGCTTCATCTCCTCTCAGAAAAAGAATGCTTTCCAGGGTCATAAATCAAATAGGGTCTAACAGGCTACAACAAACGCAGGAAAATATCCTCAGATCAAGAGTGGATCAGACAACCAAGAGGAAGGAAAACAGTCCCAAAGGCAGGCAAAAGCTAGAGATGGTACCTTCTCCCACCATTAGGAATCCCCTATCATTAGAAGTTCTTAGCTAGGGTCAGCCTTGTAGGTTTCATGGAATTTCCATTGCACTAGGTTTCTATCTCCCTCGAAAATCTTCACCCCAATACCAGCTGTTTGCTGGTAATCTATCTTTTAACTTTCACTATCTGCTCCCTCCTTTTCACATCTAGACCTGCCCCCCCCCCCCTGTCTAACTGGGAAATCTATCTATTTCTTCTTCCTAAGAAAAACCACATGTCCCTTTAAAAACTTTCTTTTTTAATTAGATATTTTCTTTATTTACATTTCAAATGTTATCCCCTTTCCTGGTTTCCCTTCTGAAAACCCTCATCCCCTCCCCTGTTGCTTAGCCTCCCTGGCTCCATCAGCTGCTGGGTGAAACCTCTCTGATGACAATTATGCCACACCCCATAGCAGAATATTATTTATAGCATCTGGAAACGAACCCTCCCATGGGAGGCAATATAAAGGCTTCTTCTCTTAGTGTCAATATTTAATTAATTATTATATTAATGTCACATGTACAGGTCTTGTGATTTGTTGTTGTTGCCATCATTGTTCTTTTCATTGTTGGCGGAAAGCATGGACCCATTGCCTATTTGACATATGCAATGTTTCCTATGTATTGTTTTCTGGAAATTTTAGCATCACATCTACTTACTTCCATGCCACTCGCTCTTTCCCATGTTCTTTGTATAGTTGAACACACAGCTAGATTGATCAACAGAAACATTCAGAAGTTGAACATTTTAACGGCAAATATTGGAACTATCTAAATTTCCTTGAAACTTAAAAAGAAATATATCAAGAATCACTTGTCTTTCCATGTTTTGTTTATTCACTTGCTCTGGTTACAAGAGGGTTCTTGCTCTGTATCCACAGCCTCTCTGACACACATTCCCTTCACGACATTCTGTTTCAAATCCACACAGAGGTGCTCAGGAAAGTTTTTCTGGTATCACTGGCATTGTGAGTTTGTCAACACTAAGCAATTGATACTTATAAATCTTTAATCAATACAATCTATTTCTCAGTAATAGAATGTAACATAAACCTAAGGAAAGAAGTCACAGTCTATGGTTTTGCAAAATGCATGGAAATTTTCATTAACTAATAATAAAAAGGAAAGAAAGAATTCTAGCTTCTAGTCATTGAATCTTTTGGTTCTTCCATAATAAACATCCAAATGAGGATCAGTGCTACCACATTAAAATAGTTAATATGTTACACCTGTTGATCTCCATAAGTTGAGCTATATCAGCATTTCAATGAAATGATCTGTTGTGATTTTGGAAGTGAATTAATTTATAGTGCTACCATCATGAGGATACTGTAAATCACAATGAATGTTTATGTGTGTATTATAATTTTTTATATTGTACCTGGTGCTGAAAATCATAACAAGAACTATTTAAAACAATGATTATTTAGGAAAAATACAGGTCATACTTCAAAGTGCTTAAATCTAGATGAATTTAGATAATTTACCTTAGTAATATCTACTGTATTGGGAAAAAGAAAACAGGAAAAAAGAGTATTTTCTGCTTACTGTGTATACCAAACATCCAGAAGTAAACACTTCCTTACTCTGTCCTGTGATCAATGCATTCTACGGTTCAAACTCTAAGAATTTAACCCACAATGCAACACTGTGAAGATTTCAGGAGCTTCAGGTCTTTGATAGATTATACATAATCTGTCTAAAGAATTTATTAATGAATAGTCTGAATTAGTTACTGTATGAGGGGGCTACTGATAAAGTGAATGTCCTTAACTTTGCTCTGAGATAAACATGATTTCTCATTGCTTTTAGCCATGCAATAACTCAGCAAGCTGCCTCTCAACATAATACTTACTCTACCATGAGCTGCTCATGTATCATATGTAGGAAAATTCACCATTGATTATAAATAAGCAAATCTCAGGAATTCTGTTACACTGGGACAACTAAAAGTAAGGTAGTTCATTTATTAATTTATTATTATTATTATTATTATTATTATTATTATTATTATTATTTAAAATGATTTGGAAAGTATGTCTCAACATCTTTGCACTTGCTTCAATTTCAAGAACATAGAATAAGCAAACCATTAAAGCAATAAAAAGTTTTAGTTCTATGCATTGTTTAATGTGAAGTATCTTCTCTTGAAACACACTGGAATTACTTGCATTTAAAAAATTCTGTTATTTGAAGGCAAATGCTATTCTATTCATATGAATTTTAAACAAAGGATTCAAATGAGGAGAGAAGGAAATACCTTGCTGAGTTTCTTACCTGTTACATTATTTTCTAAGCCACAAGTCATGGATTAATTAAATGCTAGTACTATGGATGGAAGACTATATATACATTGATGTTACATTGCACTAAAAAATGCATAATTTAAGGCAGACCATTACAAGGACTCCAGCTGGCCTGTATTCTTATTTTTTCCCACGCCTGGCTTTTCTTCAAGGGTTTGATCTTTCTTTTTTAAACATCGGAAAGAAGTATATTTAAACATTTATTCACATCTAAATTGGATGCAGACTGTCTAAGAAAGATTCTCAACTCATCATCTTGACTTGCTTTTATAAGAATATATTCTATCACTGTTACTCTTCATACACTAAAGAATATGCTTTCTAGATTTTTTGTATTCATTAAAATAAAGGCTTATTTTTAAAGTTTCAATGTGAGGTGTTACAAAAGGAATGAAAGTCACAGTCAAATATCTTGCACATTTTCCTGCTTATTCTACTTTCTTTAGAGAGTCAGCCTAATGTGTTTCTTTTTTTTTTTTTTTTAACTTTTATTAGATATTTTCTTATCCAGAAAGTTCCCTATATCCTCCACCCTCCCGGCCCTGCTCCCCTACCCACCCTCTCCCACCCCTTGGCCCCGGCGTTCCCCTGTATTGGGGCATATAAAGTCTGCATAACCAAGGGGCCTCTCTTCCCATACGTTTCTTTATGAAGCCTGTAATTTCAAAGTGTTCCTGTGAGAACCAAAACATACAGTTAGAATCATTTTGTCAGGCTGCCTTTTATCAATTCAGGAGTTCTTTGAAGATTTATATTTCCTCTGACTTAGTCTGGAATCTTCTAATTAATAAATCCAATCTAATTTTACAAAGGAAAATAGTTTCACATACATGGTATTTGTTGCTAGGCTCTTTTATGTTTGACACTGGATATGCTCTGTATTTTCAATCCCATTTAATTGTGATCATGAATCTGGCATGTACTGTCAATTTTAAACTTAGGAAATGAGACCCTAGCACTTAAGATATTTCCCAAGCTATACAACTATGAAGTTTAAAACTTTTGTTTCCCTCATATATTCTAGATGATATTTCCTTTTCTCTTTAAAGTATATGCAATGGTAAGAAAGGAATTTATATTTGCATTGTAGAAATCTAGGAAAGTTTTATTTTAATTCATTTAAATTTCTTTCTATTCTACTTTTAGTAATTGCAAGTAGTTTGAATAATCAACAGTTTGATTTTTCTTATTCAGTGGACTCAGCTATCAAATCAATGGTGTGTATCCGATGAATATTTTAGAATTATTTATGGTTAATAACATGAAGATAGTGCTCACTTTCTTCCAAATAGAAAATATTATGGGTGTTACATCAGTGAATCATCTTAATCAAATCATATAGATGATTTTCCATAAGTCAAAAACCTCTATTCTTATGGGAAAACAAATGGTTAGACAAAGTAAGTCTTGAAAGATGAGTTATCATAGACTTCAAATTGCTCAAAAGAGAGATTTGTTTAGTTTGGCTAGGGAGTGCCCATGGAAAGAGGGATAGAGATTGCATGCATTGTGAGTATCCTATGCCACAGGGTTTGCACATATCTTCCTGCTTTGTTATTAGACTATTAGTGTACTTACTCTAAAGTGCTTCTTCATGAGACAGTTGGTTAAGGAAATAAAAGAGAGTGAGAAAGAAATAAGGCAAAAAACAAAAAAGAAATGAACAAAAGTGGTTTTATTGGAGTAAGAAATCATAAATGATTGCATCTAATATTCATGGGAATACAAGTGAAAAAAGATAGACAATTTATTCAGTGATAGAACAGAGCATTCTAATCTTAAAAGAAAGGTTCCTTCTCTACTTTCTTCTTGGATTTTTGCTTTTCTGTTTTATTTTGTTTTTAATTTGGTCTAAGCGAAAACAATCACAATTGGTAGATAAAAGTAGCTTGCAGAGGAACATGCACAAAAAATATACATATACACACAAAAAATGTCAAAACTTGCTAATAATTTATTAGTAAATCACTAAATTGGTATATACAACTAGATAAATAATTGAGAAAGTAGAGGAAAATACATTCACTAACAGGATAAATGATGTGTTCTCTAATGTCTTTGTATATTTTTTTTCCCTCAGAGTCAAATAAATTTATTAACTTATTTGTTATTGGGGGCATACTTTTTTAATTGTTTGTTAGTTTAGGTTTTCTTTTACCCTTTTTTCTTTTTTTTCAATTTTTTATTAGATATTTTTTAACTTACTTTTCAAATCCTGTCCCGAAAGTTCCCTCCCCCCTACCCCCGCCCTGCTCCCCTGCCCACCCACTCCCACATATTGACCCCGGCGTTCCCCTGTATCGGGGCATATAAAGATTGCAATACCAAGGGACCTCTCCTCCCAATGTTGGCCGACTAGGCCATCTTCTGCTACATATGGAGCTAGAGACCCTTTTTCTTTCTTTATCATCATCATCATTATTGTTTTTATTATTGTTGTTGTTGTTGTTGTTGTTGTTGTTTTTGAGTTTCTCTGTGTAGCCCTGCCTGTACTGGAAGTCTTTATATAGATAATCCTGCTCTCAAACTAAGAGATGCATCAGTTCCAGTCTCCCAGTTACAGAGATTAAAGGTGTGCACCACCACATATGACCTAACTACATGATGTTTATGTATGCACTGCATAATGATATGTATTAATGAAATAATTTATGACATGGAGACATGTGTAAAGAGACCCGTATAAGAAAGCTTCATAGATACAGAATTGCTGCATACACTTGATATTTAAATTTTATTCTGTTTGATATAGTTCAGAGTTTACCAAAAGCTTGTTTTTTTGGTTTTTGTTCTTTTTTATGTTTTCATGCAAGACATTTCTGTACTGTTTCTAAGACAGTGACTGTACTGTTTTAAGGTAAAACATCTTAAAATATTATTTGAAATATAGATTTCATGGTGAAAAGTAATGGAACTGTAAACTTTTGGAGAAGCAAGCATTTGATCAGTATATTCAGAAATGGAAATGTTCTAGTATCTGGAAGATCCACTGGATATTGATTGCCCAAAATACAGAAGAGGAAGTAAATCATCCATCTATCTAAATCTATCTATCTATCTATCTATCTATCTATCTATCTATCTATCTATCTATCTATCTTCTCTCAGGCTGTTCCCTGTTTTAAGGAGAGTCATTCTTCTTAATGGATGCAGGCCCTGTTAGGCTATCCAAGCTCTAATTGCTGACACAAGCCCCATGTGCATATATAGCAGCTCTCACCAGACTGAAAATAAAATAGAAGGAATGAAAGTCAAGCTGGGGGCAACATTCAGGATGAGATGAAGGGAAGGTGTGGAAGGTGGCTGTAATCCCAATATATTATGCACATGTATGCAATTCACAGAGAAACCAATGAAAATATTCCATATGCATGTCCATATACATGGATGGAAAAGATATACTCAGCAATTCAACCAGAAAATACTAAAATTACAGTGACGGATAATGGCAAAATGTGAAGGATTTCAAGTTTTCCCTAAGATCTGTACTTTGTCTAGCCGTAGGGACTCATTTAGGCATCTGTAGTACAGGAACGATGCACCAAGTACAATATTTTTTTAATAAAAGAGGCAGTAAATGTGATGGCTATAATTCAGAGTAGGAAAATCTAAGGGTCATGAAGAAGTAGCTAAACAGAGAAAAGTGATTTTTCTGAAATAAACAAGAAAATAGAGCCCAAAGTACAAGCCACAAATATGTTAATTGTAAGAACCCAGCCCAGAAGAAGGTTCCTGACAACTTAAAATCTGTGAGTAGAGAAGAAACTCTCAGGAAAGCAGACAAATAATGTCATGATGAAAAATTTTATCCAGCCAGGCGGTGGTGGCACCTGCCTTTAATCCCAGAACTGCAGAGGCAGAGGCAGGTGGATTTCTGAGTTTGAGGCTAGCCTTGTTTACAAAGTGAGTTCCAGGACAGCCTGGGCTATACAGAGAAACCCTGTTTTGAAAAAAAAAAAACAAAAACAAAAAACAAAAAACAAACAAAATATTGTATCCAAGAACTACTAGTGCTTTATGAATAGTCTTGAGGGTAATTTGCCTGTCATGGATGAATTAGCAAAAGGAAACAGAGAAAGAGAAAGGAAGAAAAGGGACCCCCTCACACATCTTCTTATATCACATTTGTGTACCTGACAATCTTGAGAATTCTAGTGTCTCTGGTTATACAGCAGTTCTCTTTGTCCCTATAGTGTATTACAAGAGTCTAACAGAAGAACACAAACCAAATGAAAAAATAAAATAAAACAAAAACAAACAAACAAACAAAAACAATAGTAACACTTCCAGGGTAAATAGAGTTGTAAACATAGTAGATTTAAAGAGCAATAAAATTAGTTTCTGTTACTGCCAGCAGTTATATGTCCTTCACAAAGGATTTTGTGTTTTACTGAAAAGAATGCCCTATATATAAGTTCTGAAGATTATTTGAACTGAGTTGAAGGTTTAGTTTGTCAACATTACCATATACCCTGAAGTATTACTAATGTGTGGATCTCTCTATGTGGCCTCTTCTTGGGAGGAGGTTGACATCTGTGAGCCACAAAGACACTTGCTCAATCTAAAACTCACATCATATCTTAAGAAACAAATCAAATATTTTTCTAATTAAAATGTATCCTTGTTATCTATTATTATCATTGTCATAGGTGCACAAAAGTTATAATAAACTTAATTTCCATGCATTGTTAAAATATAATTTTTGCTTGAATGATTATTTTACTTGTTATAAATTATAACAAGTGTGTGCCTATTCAAAATCATTACATCCTTTTTCACTTTGGATTATACAAAGGATAAAGATGACATTGTAGCTGCAGATATTAGTGTCAATGAAAGAATAATATTAAATACTTGAATGAATTTATAATTTTAAACCATGTTTTTAAAAATAGAACACATAAAACTAAGAAGGCCACATTAGACGGTGGAAGAGGGACAAATAGAGTTATATTCTAATGTAAATTTTCAGATAAATGTGTCTCATATTTGACATTTCTTCAATTGTATTTCCAAGTGAGAGAATATGAAATTGCATTTGAATAAATGCTTCTTCATGCAGCTGCCAGTCAGAAAGTACACATTTACCTGGACTTTATTCTGACCTGACATTTGTTGAAATTTGAAGATGTTATAGATATTTACAGTGTGATTTCATGCTTCTCAGCCGAGATGATGGAATTCTGAAAGCAACATCGGATGTTAAGTTGACTTAGAATACCAGAACACAGAGGGAATAAAAACCCAGCAAGCTGAAATTTCATTATATCTTGCACCATTAGTGCAAAGTCCATATTTTTCTTTAAGCAGCAGTTTCGTTCATCTTTATTAAAGCTGAGGAATCTTTCTAATTCCCAATATGTTTGTCCTTCTAGAGCATTTTATGTTTGAAGTTAAAGTTCTCATCAAATATTATATAAGATAAATAAAATCCAACAATCCAATTGACCAAAAATATTATTTCACAAAATACAAAATAATGCATATATATATTAAATAACTCCAGCCACTGTAACACTCCTTTTTTTTTTCCACTTCACCATTTGCTGTTATATTTTGGTTCTGCCTTATCATGACTATTTTGTGCATTTTATCCAAGGTCAAAATACATTCCATGTCAAGTTAAATATAAAGCTTTAATTAGTGCCTTATCTCATTACAAAGCAACGAAATACCAATTAATTCAAAATTAATACACTTTTAAAAGTTTCTACTGACATACAGAAGCAACTCTAATTGCCAGTATTTTTTTATTAAATGTAAATATGTATATTGGGCAAAATCCAAAACAAAATTTGCCTTTTTAAGCATTCAAGATGAACCAGCATTGGAATAATAAGATAGTATACAATTACAATATTTATATTTAATAACTTACCCACTTAAATATAAATCATATAAGAATCTAGAAGTTTAGTAAAGTTCTTTTTTTCCTATATCCAGAATATTTTGTGTCCTTTTCCATCCTAATGACACCGTATGCACAGATGTCTAAATTTTAAATCAAATCAATTAAGAAACAGTAAAGCAAATGCACTAAATAAACTTGGGAAAACCATTTTATATTATGATAGGAGAACTGTATTAAATAATTAACTGTCTACTCAGCCATCTCAGTCATGGCAAAAGATGAGGGTCAGTCAGAAAAGTCAAAGCGAATTTTATCCTTTACTGCAATTTTGCTTTTAAGTGAGTCGTGCTGTCCTACATTTTCTTTTCTATTCTAAAATATTGACTGATTCCTTATTCATGGTATACAGTATTCTTACATCTTTTTAAAATGAGCTACTAAATATGTATATTTTAAACTAAAGAAATCAGTTCATCAGCATTTAGAAACACCATCTCTGAAAACCACAACCAATCAAAATTCACAGTTGTGGAGCCCAGTCTCCATGTGTCCATTGACAAAACACTCTGTTGCTTATGGCTTATGGAACAATGTAAAAGACAGAGCTGGAAGATTGTAAGAAAACCAAGAGCATCAGTTGGTTTTCTGTGAGATTGTGTCTCTGGGTAATGTCAGTAGCTTTAACCATAGAGTAGTTGTATCTATAGGAATGTAGCCATGGAAACAAAAGAGTGATAAATGAAGTTATCTCAAAAGCAGGGACACACACTGTCAACAAAAACAAGTATTAAACAAGAGAAAGAAAATGTTTAGAACTGAAAGTGATGAGTTCAAACCCATGAAGAGAGTCATACAAGGGAGCTATGCACCAGAGTTATTGGCTATTAAATTAGCCTCTATAAACAAGTGGGAGCTAGGCTAGCAAAAGGTGGCACTCAACCTTCTTTCTCTGTAACAGATACTTGAAATAAGCCATATTTTAAGTACAAACGGTATTCTGTTATTGTTTTCTTTCATTCTCTATCACTCGTTGTTTCAGAGAGTGAGGTCTATGGTTTATCACTTGTTGCTGAAGTCTAGTATTAAGAAAACATATCCTATGAGCCTGGTTGTGAGACAAACCTTCAAATTTGATGCTTGTAATAATAAGATACAGGTAAGAATGTACTGGAAGTTGGCTGGCTTCTTGGAAAGGAATAGTTACAGTGTTCTAGGACCTTCGAATATAATCTACCACAATATCCTGATAGTGCCAAGCTGGGAACTCGATTTTTACAGATGAGGCTTAGAAGCATTCCAAGTACAAATTACAATGGCCATGAAATGTCCAAGAAAATGAGTACTCGGTTTTATTTATTTATTTATTTATTTATTTATTTATTTATGAATGTGTGTTTGGAGTAGATGCATGTCTGTGCACCATATGTGTGCCTGTACCCCATGATGACCAAAACCAGGCATTGAATCCTCTGGGATTGGTGTTATAGACAGCTATAAGCCATGAAGTTGGTGCTAAAAATAGAGGCTGAACCTGAGTCTTCTGAAAGAGCAAATACTCATCCGAAGCCATGCACCATCCCTCTAAACCTACAACGAGTTTTAAAAATATGTATAATTGCAAGAACAAGATTCAGAAAACTGCAATGATTTTGGCATTGTTTTGTAAATATAAAAAAACAACAAAATTTTCATAAACAGTGTATTAAGCTACAGGTAGGTAGACTTGAGCATGTTCAGAACAGGAGGAAGGAGACAGAATACCCAGGAATAGGCAGAGATTCCGTGAGAGCTGGCTTCCAATGCAGTAGGGAGTAGTAGCATAGTATTTCATTCAGGCATTTATGAACTAATGACAACAGTGTTTAAATGTTCTGTCAACACTGAGTGCTATAAGTCCAAATAAAGTAAAGAAAAAAATTTCAGATTTTTATTTAATGAAAACCAGACAGACAAGAGATTTAATATGCTTGAAAAATGTTTCAGTGAGAAGAAAAAAATTAGATGCTGGGAAATTATGAGAAAGGCTGCATGACAAACGCTATCAGTGTGGTTTCCCTCTGAGGTTCTTATCTAAAAGAACTCAAGAGTAAATTCAGTTCAGATTTCAAGGGCACAGCCCATCCTAGCAGCAATAGAAAGACAGCAGGGAGATGAAGCACCTGGTCACACCCCATGCAAATTCAGAAGGCAGACATTGATGAGTGTTTAGGCTCAGCCCAGCCTAAGAGTGCATCCAGGGAATGGTGCCATTCACAATGGGCTAATATTCCCACATCAATTAACATAATCACAAACCCTCCACTATTATGTGCAACAGCTATCCTCCCACTTGGATATAGATCTCATTAAGCTGGAAATTGAGATTGTCCATCAGAGCTGGTAAGCTCTTAAAATGGGGAAAAAAAACTGGTAGAAAAGAATAAATTGCTGAAGAGCACACTGGTTTTTACTTGAGAGGTCTTTTCAGTGACTTGTACCTCTAGCCACACAGTGCTATGTATGATTGAATGAGAGACTAAATAAAAGGACTCATAACAGAGAGTGAAGAGGAGAAAGCAAAAGGTCTGCTACAGGACTGGTGGTGACACTGGCAGTTGGACATGGAGGAATGGAGGGAGAGGGTAACGTGCTATTAAACTACCTCTTTCCTTGTTCAAACTGGCTTGTGGATTCTCAGGGAAGGTCTGCTAGATCAGGGGTTGGTATAAAGCAATGGCCTTGGGGAGGGAGATCTGTGTGATCCAATAGAGCTCTAGGTGGGGGGAAAAGGAGTTTGAATCATGTGTTCTGCTACACAGCCTGGAGTGAGACTTGAGGATTGAATTTGATGGAGCTGAAGGAGAAGTGGAGGTCTACTGTTAGTATGCCTGTTTCCTAGTCACAGTTGCCTTTTCTCTAATGAAAGACAGTAATAAGATAGATTCAGATTGGAGGCTTTGTTGGGAGAACGGGTGGGGGTAAGGGGAGAAGAAATGTGTGGTATATTATACGAAGGCATTTGTCATGCATTATATAAAGTAAATATATTTTAATAAAAAATAATAAAATGAAGATATCCTTTGGGATTAGTAAAGCAACAGAGGCCAATTGAGGCAATCATAGTAGTTTTCGAAGAAAAATGAAATACACCACTGATCAGAAATCTGAGATTAAATAAAAGTCCCAGTTACATTTACTTCAAACCTAGTCATCTCCATAGAAGAAAGTTAAATCAATGTAATACGATTTACTTTTGGAATTGAGCAATAACGCATAACCGAATGTATAACCTCAAACATATTTTTTAATTTAATTTTATTTGTAATTCATTTTTTACACTCCATATTCTATTTTCTGCCCCTCCCCATCCACCCTCCAACTGTTCCCCATTCCACACCTCTTTCCTACCATATCCCATCTCCACATGATACCCCCAATCCTGACATCACCTGACCTCTATACTCCCTGGGACCTCCAGTCTCTGAACATTAGGTGATTCATCTCTGAATGAACACAGACTCTTGCTGTTGAGTTGAGGAAGACTGAAAGAAGCTGAGGAGAAAGGTGATCCTGTCGGAGGACCAGTGGTCATGGATAATCTGGACCCCTGAGACCTTTCAAACACTGGACCACTAAACAGACAGCATACACCAGCTGATATGAAACCCCTAACTTCAAATATATATTTAAGTAATAAGATACTCACTCATTTAATAATTATCATTTAATAATAATCATTCCAATATTAAACATTTTAAGTGGTTCCGTGATCAATACTTGGTAGTTGATTATAGGTTTCTTGCTTATAGGTTTCTACAATGAGATTCAGTATGAATTCTTGAAATATAAATTTAAAATAGAAAGGATTTTCTATTTTGTTTTTTAAAGCATGGTAAAGAAAATGTTGAGATGTGTAAAGAACTTAGAAACTCTTCTACAACAAGGAGAAATGGTAGTTTCACATAACAACACTAACACTAATACTTGGGTTTTATAAACTGCTGGGAAATTTGGTCAACTTAATATATAATTTATAAAACATATATTTCATTAAATTTATGGAAACATGGATGTCTGGAGAGGTAAATAAGTGTGAGGATAAATTATTAATTATCTATATTGAAATAAAACTCTCCACAGCTAATAAAACAGAATGAGAACTAAATGAACTTATTTAAGTATATTGTAAGTGATGAGATGTGTGTCAAAAGCATACAATGAAATGAACCAAATACTAATATTACAGAGAGTGATATACTCAATGTTATAGGTAATTTTGTTTTATCTGAAGTACAACAAAATTACCATAAGCCAGATTTTGTTTAAAGTCTGTGTGTGTGTGTGTGTTGGCATGTGGTCATGCATGTGAGTGCATGTAAAAACTTATCCTTACATCCTTTATCATACCTAGAAACAATGACTAGGGTAATAGCAGTAACTTCCTGTGATCAGTATGTTCCAGGGCTAAAAAAGGCACTTTGCATTCTGGTGGAAAACATCTTCCTCTGCTCTGAAAATGACTTCATTTTATTATGTGAGTTGCTAAGCATTTTTGTCAAATAAAGCAGAGGAATAAAATGTGTATTGAAACCTAATAATGATGGTAAATGGGGCAT
This sequence comes from Mus minutoides, assembly GCA_902729485.2. Taxonomy (NCBI): domain Eukaryota; kingdom Metazoa; phylum Chordata; class Mammalia; order Rodentia; family Muridae; genus Mus; species Mus minutoides. Next base: position 73,188 of record LR753662.1, read on the forward strand.
GAAAAACAGAAAAAAACAAGCACAGTTTATGTGTTTGTGGAGTTTAAAGACAAAATAACAAGAAGTTTTCAACTACTCACTAGAATCAGCAGTAAGTCAGGGTTCACAGTTTTGACCTCATTTATTTTTAAGCTATAAGACAGCTAAGCAAAATAAAGAAAAAAAAGTGAATCTTATAGACTATGCCATACAAAAATTTATTTCATTAAGTACTCACATGTGTTTCTATATTAAAGTCATTGGAAGGGGTCTAGTCTCCTCAGTATGCTGAATGATTCATAGCATGAAAGCAGCTTACTCTAAATTGAATAAGCTAATGACTTCTATTTTATTTTGCAATGTCAACCCAAAGTATACAATGAGAAATAAGTTAATGTAGCTAATTAGCCTCTTTATATATTCAATGTGTAAATAAAGAATTTGGTCTTCTACCTTCTGATAGTTTGACATGAATTTATTATCTATGAGTGAACTGGGTTTCATGCAAAGATATATGGGAACCAAAAGACCTAGATAGGATATAGAAGAGAGAAATAAAAAAATAATAATTCAAGGCGATGAAGCGTGTATTTGGAGTTCCTTTATTCATTTTGAAACTTAGATAAAATCTTTTGAGAATATGAAATTAATGATACCTGAAATGCAATAAATGCATAGAAAACATGTTATATAAACAGTATTACTATCACAACTAAAACACATTTCAAAACCCCTGTTATGTACCTACATATTCTGAGAGTGAATGAGAAAACCTTCATTGGAGTTATGTGACAGCAACAGCAAGTATATATTCAGAACAGTTATTATCCTTATTTTTCTCATGTATCACATCAGTGGTAATAAATTATTTTTATTTTCTTTCATAAATTGAGCATCAAGTATTGCACTTTGTGTTATTTAATAGTAAAGAAGGTCTACTGAAGAATCATCATTATTATTTCATATCAATTGTGTCCTTTGAGTTCAAATGTTCTCTCTTTTTAAATTTCATATTCTTTGTATCATTGTTAGTCCCAGGAATGTATTTTAATTTCACATTTGTTAGAAATGTTATTTTTGGCTAGGCATGGCATAAGAATCATTTTATCTCATCACTTGGGAGGAAGAGGTAGGAGGGTCTCTGTGAGGTTGGGGCTAGTTTAGTCTACATAGTGAGTTTCTGGACAGGACACAGAAAGCTCTATACTGTAACATTTTTATCTAAACCAAACCAATAGAGGGGGATAGCAGTAGGAGTAAGGAGAGGGGGAGTGAAAAAGAAAAAGGAAAGAGAAAAGAAAGAAATACTATTTGAGAATATATATATATATATATATATATATATATATATATATATATTTAACCAAGTGGGTATGTAATATGGTAAAAAGGGTGAAGTGAGAGCACAGTGACAGGACTTATAGTGTTCCAACCCAAGATTCTTTATGTACCTTTTCTAATATTTGCTATAGTGGTTTTTTTTTCCATTTTTTTTCTCTTTATTAGATATTTTCTTCATTTACATTTCACATGTTATCCAGAAATTTTCCCTTACCCTCCCGCGTCCCCGCCTTGCTCCCCTACCCACCCCCTCCCACGTAATGGCCCTGGCATTCCCCTGTTCTGAGGCATATAGAGTCTGTATGACCAAAGGGCCTCTCCTCCCAATGATGGCCAACTAGGCCATCTTCTTCCATATATGCAGCTAGAGACATGAGCGCAGGGGGAACTAGTTAGTTCATGTTATTCTTCCACCTAGAGGGTTGAAGACCNGCTGAGAAGCACCTGAAAAAATGTTCAACATCCTTAATCATCAGGGAAATGCAAATCAAAACAACCCTGAGATTCCACCTCACACCAGTAAGAATGGCTAAGATCAAAAAATCAGGTGACAGCAGATGCTGGTGTGGATGTGGAGAAAGGGGAACACTCCTCCACTGCTGGTGGGACTGCAAGCTTGTTCAACCACTCTAGAAATCAGTCTGGCGGTACCTCAGAAAATTGAACATAGCACTACCGGAAGATTCAGCAATACCTCTACTTGGCATATATCCAGAAGAGTTTCCATCTGGTTATAAGGACACATGTTCCACTATGTTCATAGCAGCCTTATTCATAATAGCCAGAAGCTGGAAAGAACCCAGATGTCCCTCAACAGAGGAATGGATACAAAAAAATTTGGTACATTTACACAATGGAGAACTACTCAGCTATTAGAAACAATGAATATATGAAATTCCTAGGCAATTGGATGGATCTGGAGGGTGTCATCCTGAGTGAGCTATAGTGGTTTTTAAATAAAGTAATTTTTTTATAAATTATTTAACAGAATAATAGCCAGGAAATCAGTGTTTCTATAAATATTTAACAAGTTTTTTCCTGAACATCTACACATATGTATGTGCATATGTACATGGAAATGTGTGGAGGTGTTTGCACATGTCATTATTTTTAGCTTTAATGGATGTCTATTCCTCTGATAAGAGACAACTCTATGTTCATTCTTGTCAACTTAAGTTTTCTTTCCGGTTTTCTTTCTTCTATGTGTGAAAACTCAAACCTACAGTTATTGAAGGACAACCTGTGAACACTAGTAGATCATCATGATTCACCTACTAGAAAACTAGAGCAATAGATCACACAGGGAAAATCCTAAATCTGAAAGCATGAAATTCTGTGATCCAAATACATCTGTTCACAGTGTTCACAGTAGAATGACTAAGGTCACTGTGTATATTTGTAGGTCTTTATGGTTTTGAAAATAATTAAGGAAAGTATAATTTTGACAAGTACTGTAGCTGCTCTGTAGTAGTTACATTAGGAATTATTGTCATTTAACCTTATTAGTGTTCGGTGCAAACACTTCCTCCCCTTGCTTATATGTCTACAATAAAAAAGGTTTTCAATAAAAGAAAGGAAATGCTAACTTTGATTAAAGACTTTTCTTGTTTAATCATACCAATGTAAAGGAGTTAAGCTCCATTAACTCTGTTCTCTGAAATACTATTTTTAAAGCAGCCAACAATTTCAGTATTATTCAAAGAACTAAATAAACCAGAGAGCATCATGGTTTAATATACAATGCTTTAGAAATACGGTCCTTTCATACTAATGGTCCATATTCATTAAACATATTTAAGATGTATGAATATTGAAGGATAATATGAGACTGAACCTGATCATTGTGAAACGAAAAACAAACAAAACAGAAATCAAGTGATATTGACCTTCTCTGCTTGCAACATGATGAATATTTTATGTGACCCATGGACAGATTAAGAAATTTTACAATGAGGAGATTTTCATGTGTTTGTGGCTTGGAATATTTGTGCTTATGTGAAACGAATACTATCAAGGCAAGGATCAGTTTTGTAATTGCTGCTTGCCTGTTTTTCCCAAGAGATTTTCAGGCTCTCAGAAAGGAAATGAATGCCTGCGATACACAACAGATGAGGTTCATTTTCATGTTCTAAATAAGTGCTGCTTCCTTGTTTTAATGTGTTTTAAATGTCATCTCTAGTGCCTCTCAAATGCTTATTAAAGTCCAAAGTATGATTTCCTTTGATACCAAAGAAAATGTACAGAAAGTCACTACAAGTAGATGTCTCATTGAAAGCCTATCTGAAACTGAATAAATACCATTTCTCATCTGAACTACTCACTAGGTGGTTAAGGTACTTCTTCACAGGTCCTCAAACTTATCACAAAACTCAAATCCACTCTTTTTCCTCCATTACCAGAATGTCTGCAATGGATATCCATTGATCTTCAGACTGAAGACATCATCTCATCCACATTATCTCAGAACTTTCACTCCATCTATCCTAGGCACATTTCCTTAGTCCCTTGTATGTGGATGTCATGTATTATAGTCATTCTGTTATGTAACATGAAGCATTTAAAGTATCATTCTTTCCCCTAAAACCTATAGCACATCTTGGAAATTTCTAGAAACATACTGCATTTTTCTCACATATATATATATATATATATATATATATATATACATATATATATATATATATATATATTGCTATTGTACAGGGTTAAATTAGTATTTAAGGGATAAAAAATTTTATCCCAATTATGATGAAAGAACATTGAGTAAAATGATTTTCTTTTTTAAACTTTTATTCCCTGACTTAAAAAAACACAATGACTAAGGCTAAAGGACCTTTCTCAAATTGATGCAGTTTAAATATATTTATAGTTCTACAGAATTCTCATTCAATTTATGTGAATTTGTAAAGAATGAATATAACTTATGGGGTTCATTTTTTTATTTTTATTAATCATGCCATTCATTTAGATCTCAAATAATTATTTTTCTGATGTACTCCATATATTCATATGGAATGCATTTATGCACTCACACATACACACATATATGGAATGTTTATAGGAATTCCATTTATATGGAATATATTATACACATATACATAATTACTTATATGTACACACATGTACATGTGTGTATTTATTCATACACATGCACATACACATGCACATACACATACACATACATACACACATACATATACATGTGGCAATATTCCATAGATTATATTATGATTTATAAAGGTCCCTGAAATGCACGAAGTTACACATTGAAAACCAAGATTTATGATTTACCTGTGAAAAACAAGTATTTATAAAAGAAAAGACTTAATAAGACAACACATGCTTTCCCTTTATATAATAAACCTGCATCTCTAGCCTAGCAGTTCTTTTAGGCTGGACTCAATAAGTCAATAACAAATTCAATTTTATCATCTCACATATAAAAATTCTTTCACTATAGACACTTATATTCTAAGTTTCATGTTTTTAAAATGTACAGTAGTTTGTTGGGAACTAAGGAGAGCTAGGGGAAAGAGGAGGGAGGGAGGATAGCCCATGTCCAGCCAGAGCTCCTCCTGTGCTCTAGCAGGCAGACATGGGAGGGCTGCCAGATGCTTTCCACTTGGTCCATCTGAGAATCTAAGCCACTGACCCCACTGGACAGGGGGAGAACAAGAGGCAGCCCTCTGACCAGGGACACTGAGGTAACACCCTCAGCATGGTATATGAGAGAGAGGGCCCAGGGAGAGAGGTTCCCATGAAGGTGAGGGTCTTAATCTGGGCCTTGACTGGAGCACAGGAGAGCTTTCCATCGGTAGATTAGAAACAGCTCATTAGAGGAAAGCCTGTCCTATCTTCCAAGCACAGCAGGCCTTGATGAACAGAGACAGTCTATGGTTTTAAAGCTTTATTGTAGAAAGGCAGGGAGAAAGGAGAGAAGGTAAATGAGAGAGAGAGAGAGAGAGAGAGAGAGAGAGAGAGAGAGAGAGAGAGAGAGACCAGCTATGGCCAAGAGGAGAGAAGGGGGAAAAGGAGAGAGAAAGAAAAAAGGCTAGAGTGTAGGAAGGAGAGTGTAAAAGAAAGAGATAATAAGAGAGTGAGAAGAGAGGAGAGGAAGAGGAGAGAAGATGAGTGAGTAGAGGATGAGGAGAGGTTAGAGAGTGAGGTGGTGCCAAGCAGCCATTCTTATGGTGGGATGTTATCTTTACTTTTGCTAGGTAGGTATCTGGGGAGGAGTGTAGTCTGAATCAGAAGCTTGGGACATTGTCTACCTGACTGCTAGCCACACTTCGTCTGTGGGGATGTGGGTGCAGTAACTTCAACAGGAGCCTTGAGACCAGGAGACATGAGGGAACGTGCCATGTAGGTGAATTATCACCACTCTGTGGTTCAGACCTCAGCTCAACTGGAGACAAGACTGTCTGTACATAGCCCAGTGCCCCACGGTTGTTCATGTCCGATAATCATTTATTAATATTTGGCTAAAGTATATGGTAACTAACATTGCAGGTGCATATAAAAACATAGAAAAGTGGTTATAGAACAGAGCAAAGGGCGTTTGCATTAGAGAGTTTGAAGGCAATAATTAGAAGGCAGAAATGATGTAAATATCTTATAATTTCAAAAATAAAATGACATTTAAAAATATCCGTCTAATTCTGAAAACTATTCTTTTCTGATTCTTTAAGTTTTTTCTGATGTATTTGTATCAGTTTTAGAATGAATAGAACATGATGATTTGAATTTATATTTGAAATTTTAGTTTCTATTTATGCAATAGAAATGATGATTAGGTACTAAATACTAATATGTGGAATATGAGAAAAAAAGTATTAAGTGTCTCATTGAATGAAAAAAGCCTATGGAGGCTGTTTATGACTGTTGTTTTAATTTGGGCCTATCATTTTGACCAGATCTTTTTCTTATTGATTCAATGTTTTATTAGATAACTCAAGGATACAGACTGTTCTGAAAATGAAAATGGCTTAATAAGGTTTCATATTCAGTTGTTGATTGGCTGATTTAGTCTTGAGAATAGATGCAGTTTCAGAAAATAGAGGATACGTGAAGTTCTCTTTCTAATCTCTTATCAGCAGTTGAATATTGAAAGCAATTTCCGTGTGTACCTGCTGTACAGAGTATCTTCATAAACTGTCTTCTGAAACACAGTGGAACATAGAGTTCTGACTAGATGAAAACCATACTTTTATTTTCCTAATATGAAGCGATAACAGAAACAGAGAAGAAAATAACGTAAAATAAAATGACAGCCGCTTACATTATTATTAGCAGGAAGCCACTTATATGACCTAAGCAAGATATAATCCACAGAAATGCCTGTCATCCTGGCTCTCTCATCCTGTTAACATAGTTTACTGATAAAATAAAAGAGATTTGCAGCTTTGTTGAGTACTTGGGAATTCATACTTCCTGTGCTAAAAATACTAGCTTTCATTTCTTTTAGCAAGAAAAAAATACTCATGATAGAATTTTAAATCTCAAGTGCTTTAAATATGTTTCTTCTTATTCAATATGAACATTTATTCTTAAAAATATTGGAATTTACTAATTCACATAACTTAGTTTCTTCTCTATATGTCTCAATTAGAAACACAGCCCACTAAGGATATACTAACCCATTTACTTTTTTTTTTTTAACATTTGAGCATATTTATTTATTTATTTTACTTTTTTTTCTCTTTATTAGATATTTTCTTCATTTACATTTCACTTTTTTACTTTTTAATTACAGATATACATTTATTTTGTTCTTGACCCTGTGAAATATGATTCCTAAATATTGTCTTACAGGCACATACATGTAACATGTTGAGTTACATGCAAGGTGGTCTAGTTCTTTATGTTATGCACCTCTAAACCTTTTTAAAAAGAAAACTTAATGAAATGACTCATTTTGTGTTGTGCAGTTGGTAGAACCCTTTCCTGGGAGGATGCTAAGGATCATGAAGCCAGCACAGCTCTTTGACAAAGTACCAGCATAGCTGAGCCACATGTTGCAGTTGTTGACCTGATGCCCTTTACTTAACTTCAAATCTCTGTGGGTTACACTTTGGGGAGGGCTATTAGCATAATGAATCAGCCATGTCTTCACTGAAAAAAAAAAGTTTCTGTATTCTCTTGAGAAAGTCCTGAATGAAGTACTGCCCTATTTCAAGGAAGCAACCTCAGGTAACCCTACTTGGAAGTGTTCTCTGTGACTTGGAGATTCTTCTCTGTGACTTGGAGATTGTCACCTGCCATTACCCAATTTTTTTTTTTTGATTTACTCTTTTTTTTTTAATTAGATATATTCTTAATTTACATTTCAAATGCTATCCTGAAAGTTCCCTATACCCTCCTCCTGCCCTGCTCCCCTACCCACCCCACTCCCACTTCTTGGCCCTGGCATTCCCCTGTATTGAGGCATATAAAGTTTGCAATACCAAGGGGCCTCTCTTCCTAATGATGGCCTACTAAGCCATCTTCTGCTACATACGCAGCTAGAGACAGGAGCTCTAGGGGTACTGGTGAGTTCATATTGTTGTTCCTCTTATAGGGTTGCAGACCCTTTAGCTCCTTGGGTACTCTCTCTAGCTCCTCCATTGGAGGCCCTGTGTTCTATCTATAGATGACTGTGAGCATCCAAGAAAGAAAATAATTAGAGTATTATAAATCCAGAGGAGGCTGATAATGTTCTGTAGGGTAGAAGAAATGACAGCAGATCAGAGCACAGAATATCTTCTACAAGTATACTTAGAATTTCTTTGAAATGTACATACGAAGACCCTAGTAAGATCTAACTCAGCAGCAGAAGGTAGCACGACTAAGATAACATAACAACATGTGTAGATGGTGTCAAAGTTATGTAAGAGAATGTAAGAAGAGGAACATATTATGATTTGTTATTCTTGGTAATATTGGTTTACACTAGGTTGCTGCAATGTCAATTAATTTAGAAACAAAAGAATTTTTTTTTTTTTACTTAACAAAGTCTTATAAGATTGTAAATGCAAGCCAGGTGTGGTGGCACAGGCCTTTAATCCCAGCACTCGGGAGGCAGAGGCAGACAGATTTCTGAGTTCGAGGCCAGCCTGGTCTACAAAGTGAGTTCCAGGACAGCCAGCGCTATACAGAGAAACCCTGTCCAAAAAAAAAAAAAAAAAAAAAAAAATTGTAAATGCAAACAACAGCTACAATGATTCCTAGGCTTATTTGAAAGTAACATGATTGACTATTAGAACTTAATAATACACTGCTTAAAGGAGGATGGTTCACCTGGGCTGACTTGGATACTATCTACTCTCCATCTCAACATCTTGAAATCACAAAGTGCTGCCAGTCTGAGAACAGGATACAAGGGCTTGCTTGCATAAGCTAAAATGATTGGTAGAATTTTAGGAATAAGGAAATGGGATTGAGGTTAATAAAATATTTCTATCTGTGCTTAACCTGTAACCTTGGGCATACTAGAAGTATATGACCCTGCACAAAATGGTATGATCTGTATATCTTGAAATCATGAATGTTTTTGAATCTATATAAATAAAGAAAATTTCTAATTTCTAGTCAGAGTTGCAAAGCATCCCTATTGTATTGTCTGACTCAGTCTTTCCATTGCCTGATCCTTTCATTCATTGGAACCTGTTTTCATCTGAGACTGGCACCATGGCATGGAGTCTGCATTGTCAAAAGACAATATTCATAATCTGTGATGAGAGCTTGCTTACAGGACCCTGATATAGCTGTCTTCCTGAGAGGCTCAGCCAGTGCCTGACTGATGCAAAAGTAGATGCTCACAGCCACCCATTGGATGGAGCACAGGTTCCCCAATGAAAGAGCTAGAGAAAGTACCAAGGGCACTGAAGGGGGTTTGTAGCCCCATGAGAGGAAGAACATGAAATAACCAGCACTCTCAGAGCTCCCTGAGACTAAACCACCAACAAAAGAAAATACAGGGTGGGACTCATGGCTCTAGCTGCATATGAAGTAGAGGATTGCCTACTCAGGCATCAATGGGAGGAGAGAACCTTGGTCCCACGAAGGCTCTATGACCCAGTATAGGGAAATGACAGGACCAGGAAGCAGAATGGGCAGGTTGTTGAATAGGGGTAGGGGTTAGGGGATACAGGATTTTTAGAGGGGAAACTAGGAAAGGGGATAACATTTGAAATGTAAATAAAGAAAAGATCTAATAATAGAAAAAATTAAAAAAAAAAACATTGTGATGATTCACTTAAAATAAACACTGCAATGACTTTATTTTTTCTCCTATTTTATTAGATATTTTCTTCATTTACATTTCAAATACTATCCCAAAAGTCCCCTATACCATCCCCTATCCCCCGCCCTGCTCTCCTACCCACCCACTCCCACATCTTAGCCCTGGCATTCCCCTGTACTGGGGCATATAAGATTTGCCTAACCAAGGGGCCTCTCTTCTAAATGATGGCCAACTAGGACTTTCAAACACACCAAACTTTCCATCTCAGAACAAGTCTAAATATCTGTGAAACGATCCATGGCTTTTGTCATTTTGTTAACTGAATCTGTAATTTCTGGTTTTTCCTCTATTTCTCTCCAATTTATTTTTCTCTAGGAAGGCAGAGATATCCTGATGTTTTACATTCATGCAAGAATCTCCCTCTGCTCCTTCATAATCTATCCTTTCTTGCATCCTTTTACTTAGGATCACTGAATCATTTTTCATATGACACTATTATTAGTTTTTGAGCCATGTTTTATAGTAATTCAGAAGACAGAACGGGCTATAGCTGCCACTGTACATCAGACATAGTGCCTAGCACCATGTGTACTCGGTAATAGGCTATGAGGGGTACCTGATTACTTACTTACTTACTTACTTACTTACTTACTTACTTACTTAATTTTTCTTTTCTTCCTTCTTCCTTCCTTCCTTTCTTTCATTCATTCTTTCTTTTTTACTTTCTAGAACCTTTTATAGCCAAGTTAGAGTGTTCACACTCAACCTGAGTTCTTTGAAGTTTAATACCTTTCTACGATGCTTGATGTCTTAATTATCAAGGATAAGGTGCTTCATTTGCTTAAATGACTAACATGAAAGACAGATGATCACTGAGTGCTTCTAGACCTTGTGCATAGTTGCTAAAGTTTGCTTTTCACAGCTTAATCTTCATAGTTCTATCAGTTCTTTAAGTTAACATCATTTTATTGAAATACTTGACAGAACATTGAAGAATAATATTTTACTTTCCTATATTAAATAACCCTTGCATGAATATTTTAAATTTTGAAATATGGGGATTCATCTTTGACTCCTATTGAACTGAGTTATCACTCATTTGTATAATAGTTTAAAATCATTACAAAGTAGGAAATTCCTCTACCTAGTAACATCTTTATATAGATGTAAACTGTACAAAAGTGTTATTACTCATATGAATATAAAATAATAGATGGATGTAATAAGTTAGCAATATAGATGCTTTAGACTTACTAATGAAAATAAAGGCATTATAGACTTTATATAAAGAAAGCAATCTCCATGCTGTTTTGTTCATGGTAATGTTCAAATATTTAATTGTAAAGAAAATTGTTCTTTAATTGATATGAGTTTGATAGTTACCAAGTTCATCTTCCTATATATATATTTTTTAGAGATAGTTCTGGCTATGTGAGACATAGGATATTAGTTCAATACCCACAAATCATGTAAAGTATATACATTCTGGGTATAATAATACACACTGACAATTATAAAAGTTGGGAGACAGAAATAGATGAGTTCCCCTGGTATCACCTCCCAACTACTTAGTGAGCTCTAAGCCACTTAGTAATATAAGAAAACAAACAAACAAACAAAAAAACATTGGTAGTACCTGAGGAAGGATATACACAGCGTTCCTATGACCTCCTTATTTATGTGCCCCATCTGTGCATGAATATCTGCATATATCTATATCTATATCTATATCTATATCTATATCTATATCTATATCTATATCTATATCTATCTATCTATCTATCTATCTATCTATCTATCTACATTGTCTTGTTTTCAAGAGCAGTATTAGACATGTTTGATAAATTTGGTAAAAAAATTTAAATAGTGTGAACCCAAAATGTTTCCAAAATTACATGCATTGTCTCTAAGTTTGTTTATGGTACAAGAATAAGGAAAGTTTTCAGATTATTAATACCCATTCTATTGTATATATATCCTATTAATTTAGGTGTGTGTGTATGTGTGTGTGTATGTGTGTGTGTGTGTGTGTATGTGTGTGTGATCCATCACTGCTATGTAGCTCCTCTAAACTCTCTCTAATTTTTCTCATTTTCTCTAATGTGCTTTTTGAAAATAATGTTTTGTCCTTGTATGTACCAAGTAATATTGTAAGAAGTGGTTCAGTACGAGTCATTTCTTGCAAGAGAACCATTTAAATCACTGCAGCAAGCAGTGCATGGTTTATGGAGTTTCAGAACAGAGCCTTCAATATTCTTGGGTCTCTAGTGAGAGTATTGTTTTTAATGACAGGGAAGTGTGGTCTGAGAAAGCAGATTTCTGCAGTTGGAAAGTCTATGAAATGATTAGGCCCAGAGTCCTATGTGTAGGACAACTTTGAAATAATCCGTATTGGACAAGTTCAATCTCAAGTCAGATTTGGTGAATTTGTAAGAAAACTGATAACTCTCCTGACAACACAACATACTTTTATTTCTTGAACCAGGTGCACATCAGTTTCCCCATATTTAAGAATGACTGTTCTTTCAGAGGAAATTGTTTAAAAATTAGAGAAATCCCCAAGAGTATTCACTGACTATAGGCATAAATTGAATTTACTGAATTTTAACCAGTCTATTTAAACACTGCCCTGTTTTGTATTAACATTCATCTTCTGTGTCATGTGATACATTTAAAACTTGAATTATTTTTCATGAGATATTTTCCAAGATATTGTTTCAGGTATAATATGATATATATATATATATATATATATATATATATATATATATATATATATATATATCAAGATATATATATCAAGATATATATATATATATATCAATATCTATCTATCTATCTATCTATATATATATATATATATATATATCAGATGCCATTAAATTTATAATCTCTTATTAAATGTTTATAGTGTGTCATCATGTTACCACGTTAGTCGAGAGTAAGGACATGTTTGTGAATGTAATACTAATAATTATCTAATTGATAATTTGTAGCACACAAAATTGATAATTTGTAGCACACAATATATTTCGATAACTTAATTTGGTATGTAATTTGGTATATAATTAATAACTATATAATTTGGTAACATATTTTAAATATTGTGAACCCATGATGTTTCTAAAATTACAGCCATTGTCTCTAAGTTTGTTTATGGTACAAGAATAAGGAAAGTTTGTTATATTGTATAGAAACACTATTAATTTAGGTGTGTCAATGTGTGTGTGTGTGTGTGTGTGTGTGTGTGTGTGTGNATACCAAGCAAAACAGTGGTTTCCTCTATCCCCATCCTGTAAATGGAGAAACATTATGGGATGATACTTTCATTATACTCATCAAACAGCCAAGGGATACACAACAATTTCTGGTTAAGCTAGAGGCTCAGTCTCAAAGCAATAGCATAGACAGAGATAGATAAAAGTACCCAACATAGCGCTCTCTCTCTCTCTCTCTTTCTCTCTCTCTCTCTCTCTCTCTCTCTCTCACACACACACACACACACACACACACACACATTGACACACCTAAATTAATAGTGTTTCTATACAATATAACAAACTTTCCTTATTCATGTACCATAAACAAACTTAGAGACAATGGCTGTAATTTTAGAAACATCATGGGTTCACAATATTTAAAATATGTTACCAAATTATATAGTTATTAATTATATACCAATTTACATACCAAATTAAGTTATCGAAATATATCATATAAAAGTAATATTTTTGTGTGCTACAAATTATCAATTAGATAATTATTAGTATTACATTCACAAACATGTCCTTACTCTTGACTAACGTGGTAACATGATGACACACTATAAACATTTAATAAGAGATTATAAATTTAATGGCACTACAAACAGAAGGCATTTCTAGGCATTGATTTCTCTTGTCAAGCATGGCAGTAAACATAGAGAAAAAAATTCACTTTTATACTTTTATCTAAGTCTGAGATTATAAAGGACTTTGATTTTGTTTTGTTTGTTTGTTTGTTTGTTTGAGTGATTGATTGTTTGACTCTGTTCTTGTTTCTCTGAAATAAATGGCTCAGGTCACAATTCCATGAATGATTATTTCCTGAAATAGTGGTGATTCTATAAGTCTCACATTTCCTCAACATCTTCATTTAATTGATAACAATATGTAAAGGGGTTTTAAAATCATTTTCCTATCATTCATTTCTTGTTATATAATTTCTTAATTCCAATAAAAATCATATTTATTTCCATTATGAAATTGTTATTGTATCTGTCTTCTAAATCTGAAAATCCACAGTGTTAGACTATGATAAACTCTCCAACATTTTATGAGCTTGTTTCTTGATTGAGAATAATTATATATAAAACACTGGGTACATAGCATTCTATGCTTCTGTCATGTACACTCTTCAAATAAAAAGAAAAAATCCTGTGAGGATATGAGCTATGAGCATGCAGATTATTTTATTCTTTCCAAATTTATTAATTATAAGAAATGTAACATTGCATGAATACATACATACATAGAATTTAATTTCAAAATTAGTGTCTTCATATTAAATTACATATAATATTTAAACAGAAATTATAGTCTTTAAGATGCTTTAATAGAAAATGTTATCGGGCTGGTGACATGGCTCAGCAGATAGAAGGAGGCACACTAAATGCTGTTCCAGAGACCCTGAGTTCAATTCCCAGCAACCACATGGTGTCTCACAACCATCTGAAGGCCTTTCTGGTGTTTCAGATGACACCTCCCATTACCTATATACAATAAATAAATAAATAAATAAATAAATAAATAAATAAATAAATCTTAAAAAGGGAAATTGTATCAATATTATATAATATATAATATAGGTAGACATATATAATGCTACAACTATAAAAAGTATTTAAACAAAATTTTGTCTTCCTTCTTCCTTTTAAAAGATTGTTATACTAATTATAAAAGTACGTTTCACTGATATTTAAGACAAATAGTACAAAAAAGGCATTAAAATAATCACAGAATACAAAATGAAATCATGTGAAATTAATATTATTCTCTTAAAGAAACCAAATAGTATATTCTTTATTTTGTTAGAATAAATATCAGGGAATTTTCTTTTCTCTTTATTATTTACCATAAGGTTTAGTTGAAATGGAGGAATTTATTACTTTACTTGGGTTGTTTGTTTGATTATTTTGAGGTAGCATGTAGCTCTGCATATGCTGTAACTCAGTATGATGACCAGGATGGCTTTAAATGCACAGAGTTCTACCCATGTCTACCTACTTAGTTTTGGGGTTAAGGGAGTGCACTACTGTACCAGGACAGGAATTTATTACTTAAAGGGCATATTTTTATGTATAAAAATATCGAACAAAACATCCATAAAAAGAAACAGCTTGTATTTAAGGTGCATAGTGCTAAATTAATATACAGTATTTCTTTTATGTCATCACCCAATAGGAACTACTATTTCAGCTTGGAGACTGCTTTACAAGGAAATGGAAAACTGCTTGATAATAAGCTTTTATGATATATTGATTGGAAAATTCCTTAATTTTTAAATTTGCTAGCTGTTTTTGTTAGAGATGCACAGTACCAATGTGCATTCAAGTACTACCTTAATAATAAAGTTTATATAATTTACTATGCACAAACATGCATAAGAAGTTATTCAAGAGTCTCTATGCATTCTTACAAATCCACTGGTAGACTCTATGTCTAAAAGTACACATAAATTTGCCATATATCCATGATTTATTTATTAGGAAATGCTTGAGGTCATTTTATTGAAAGGGATACAAAAAAAATGGTTCAATGAATTGAATATACTTCAGTACTCTACAAACCAGTCAACAGTATACCAGTACATTTCTACTTATGATTATTTTAAGCTTTGATATTTCTAATGTTTTTTTTTTGTATGCTGGTTAAGTAGAAAATTCTTCAGTAAAAATATCTTAAACAATATATTACTCAAATACTGGCTAAGCCAAATAACATTATTGAATTATAGCTTTATTATATATAAGTAATATGTATAAGTAAATGTTTCAAATCTCATTGATAATAAATTGGAGTTTGAATTCATGTATGGCCACGAATCATTATTTCCTAAAAAAATACAATTTGATGTGTTTTTTCAAGCAATTTTTTGAAAGGTATAGGTCACTGGAAGGCTGTAAAAAATTCCACATAAAGGGGAGTGAGAGCGAGAACCAACCACGGAGGGAAATCAAAATAAGCCATAACGGCTGGAAAAATCAGTAGGGCCAAGGGAGAGCTTATGATCTTAAGAATTTTCCCCATTGAAAAATAAACAAAACAAAGACAATTTAGGATCAATGGAGCCAGGTTAAATTGGCTTGGACCATTTTCCACTGGAGACCAATAGAAAGGAAAATCAAAGCTGGATGTTGGGATGGTTTATTCTTAATTATTTCTTCTTTCTGGAAACCGAACATTATTTCTCTTAGCTCTTTTTGATATTGACAATCTACATTTTAAAATATCACACTCTTCTAAAAATGATTTCTCACAAGAAGTAATAAGTTGAAGCAAATCCCATGATAGCTGTTCACCCAGCTCTATCTAGACTGTGCTCTTTTATAAGTCTAATGTTTGTTTGTTTATTTCACAAACTTTGAAATATTTCTTCTATATTTGCTGCCTAGCTGTTGTGATTTTTATCTTGATTCTGTCTTGTCCTTTTTTGTTGCTCTATTCAATGATGGTTTTGGTTTTTACATTTTCTAAGCTGTATCAAATCTTCTTATGCTTGGCTCCTCATCACCATCTTTAAGGTTGTACTTCATCCTCTCTCTCTCTCTCTCTCTCTCTCTCTCTCTCTCTCTCTCTCTCTCTCTCTCTCTTTGAATCCTTATTCTTTTCTTCCCATTCAGATCCATTCAGCCTTGGCTTCGGACAGTTGACCTGTTTGAGAATGTTGCATTGCCACAAGATCCTTCAGCTAGCCCTCAATAGTTAATCGCTTTCAAATTAATATTGCCCACCCAGAAATTACCCAATAAGCAATAAACATTGTTCATCATTTCCCAATTAATTATAAAATTAACATTCTCAGGAGGAAATATGTCTAGTTCATGAATATAATTTCTCTTATATTCAATAGAACACTTATAAAATGATTATGTACTGATGAAAGCTATATTTCTTTTATCCACACCAACATCAGCATATTTGGAGCCTTTTTTGTCACTTTAATATTTTCAAAATTGGATCCTGTGTGTCTAATCTTGATCTTCTAATCCTTCCCACATTCTGTTCACACTATTACAGTCATACCACATGCCCAGTCTGCTTTAAAATTTTCAGTCTTTCCCTCACCATTAGAGAATCAAGAACATTTTCATAAATATGATAGCTTGAACCACTCTAGTGAACCTACTCCACACCCCCAACCCCTTTATTCTGCCTCAAACATAAGACACACTATAAGGAGAAAGAAGTGTATTTCCTATCCATTTAGGAAAGAACCAGGCAGAAATTCTGTCTTAGTCAAGGTTTGTATTCCTGCACAAACTTCATGAACAAGA
Organism: Mus minutoides; assembly: GCA_902729485.2. Lineage (NCBI taxonomy): Eukaryota > Metazoa > Chordata > Mammalia > Rodentia > Muridae > Mus > Mus minutoides. Next base: position 90,263 of record LR753662.1, read on the forward strand.
AGCAAATTGGGCAGGAAAGGATTTATTCAGCTTACATGTCCACATTGCTGTTCATCAATAAAGGAAGTCAAGATTGGAACTTAAGCAGGTCAGAAAACAGGAGCAAATGCAGAAGCCATGGAGGGATGTTCATTACTGGCTTGCTTCCTGGCTTCAGCCTGCTCTCTTATAGAACCCAAGACTACCAACCCAGGGATGGTACCACCTTAAAGGAGCCCTTCCCAGTGATCACTAATTGAGAAAATGTCCCACAGCTGGGTCTCATGGAAGCACTTCCTCAACTGAATCTCCTTTCTCTGTGATAATTCCAGTCATTATCAAGTTGACACACAAAACTATCTAGTACATTTGACCCCTTGTCAACACAAACACATCACTATTAAGCCTCAACAATTACTTTCTTGTTCATCCCCGAGATCTAAATAACTTTAAAAGTCCCACAGTCTTTGCAAATTCTTACAGACTAAAATTTCTATCTCTTTAAAATGTCCAAATCTCTTTTAAAATCCAAAGTCTTTTTACAATTAAAAGTCTCAAAACTGTGGGCTCCACTCAAATACTTTTTTCCTTCAAGAGGGAAAAATATCAGGGGAAAGTCACAATCAAAAGCAAAATCAGACTCCAGCCATCCAATGTCTAGGATCAGCACATGATCTTCTGGGCTACTACAAGGGCTTAGGTCACTTCTCCATCCATGCCCTTTGTAGCACACACATTGTCCTCTAGGCTCCAGATGCCTGTACTCCATTGCTGCTGCTGTTCTTGGTGATTATCTCATGGTACTGGCATCTCCAAAGCACTGCTGTCTTCTGCTGTAACTAGGCTTCACCAATAGCCTCTCATAGGCTTTCTTCTTTGGTGCCAAGCATGACTCCTTTGCATGACCCCTTCAGTCCTGAGACATCAATTGCAACTGAGGCTGCACCTTCACTAATGGACTTCCATGGCCTCTCAAAGTGCTAAGCCTCAGCTGCTCTTCATCACCCCTTCATGCCTTCAAAACCAGTACCACATAGGTGTGTCTTAAACACTACCAAGACCCACTGCAGCAGGAGGTACAACATTGGCTATCTCTTTGTGCTCTCAGGAAACACTTCTGAGAAGATTTCATATCAATGATGCTGATCTTTTCTTTTCTTTTTTTTTTCTTTTTTTTTCTTTTTTTTTTTAAATTAGATATTTTCTTAATTTACATTTCAGATGCTGTTTTTTTCTTAATCACCTCTAATTTTTTAGCTCCAGTTAACCAGCATCAATAGTCCCAGTGATGAAAAGTTTTCCTATAGTAGTTCTGGTATCTTGTTAATCACAGATGATTTTTCAGCCCCAGCTGACCTGAACCACAGGATCTTCAAAATCAAAATAGCAATGGCCCTGATAAAAGTCTTTAATCTTCCCTCTGAAATTTCATAAGCCAGGCCTCCATCTTCTGCACAGTTCTCAACATTACCTTCCAAGCTCCTATACAACATCCCACAGAGCTCTTAACATCGAATGGATCTTCTAGCCCAAAATTTCAAAATCCTTCCACAGTCCTCCCCAAAACATGTTCAGATTATCACAGGAATACCCCACTATGCTGGTACCAATTTGTCTTACTCAAGGTTTCTGTTCCTGCACAAATATGCTGACCAAAAGGCAAATTGGGGAGGAAAGGGTTTGTTTATTCAGCTTACATTTACATATTGCTGTTCATCACTAAGTCAGGATTGGAACTCAAGCAAGCCAGTAAAGAACATCCCTCCATGGCCTCTGTATCAGCCCCTGCTTCCTGACTTGTTTGAATTCCAGGCCTTCTTCTTTGGTGATGAACAACAACATGAAAAGTAAGCTAAATAAACAAACCCTTTTCTCCCCAACTTGTCTCTTGGTCATGATATTTATGCAGGAATAGAAATCCTGACTAAGACAAATGCCAACATGGCCACCACCCCTGCAAAAAAATTCAATGGATAAAGAAAATGTAGTATGTCATGCAGATGACATAAAAGACAGCATGTTGCTTGTAAGAAAGTGAGAGACTGGGTATCACCATTTCACTTAAGTAATCAAAACTAAAAAAAAAAAAAAACACACACACACATAGGAAGTATGTGATAGACAAAACTTCACTTTAAAGAATACATGTACACACAGAAAAATACACAGGTATTTTTACAATTATACATTTCTATCTGGGATTTCCTTTTATTGCCATGCCCCTGATGAATCTGTAAGCTGCACTATTTCTGATTTTGGCTCCCCTCTTTGATATATTTATTATCATTACAATGACTTCAAATCTGGATACTGTTTTTTTCCAACTTTTATTAGATATTTTCTTCATTTCTACATTTCAAGTGTTATCCAGAAAGTTCCCTATACCCTCCCCCCTCCCGGCCCTGCTCCCCTACCCACCCGCTCCCACATCTTGGCCCTGGCGTTCCCCTGTACTGGGGCATATAAAGTCTGCATGACCAAGGGGCCTCTCTTCCCAATGATGGCCAACTAGGCCATCCTCTTCTATATATGCAACTAGAGACATGAGCTCATGGGGTACTAGTTAGTTCATGTTATTCTTCCACCTATAGGGATGAAGACCCCTTCAGCTCCTTGGGTACTTTCTCTAGCTCCTTTCTTGGGAACCCTGTGTTCCATCTAATAGCTGACTGTGAGCTTCCACCTCCATGTTTGCCAGGCATTGGTATAGTCTCCCACGAGACAGCTATATCCTGGCCCTTTCAGCACTATCTTGCTGGCATATGCTATAATGTCTATGTTTGGTGGGTGACTGTGGGATGGATCCCTGGCAGCCACAGTCATTGGGTCCATCCTTTGGATTCAGCTTCACACATGATCTCTGTAACTCCTTCAATGTGTGCTTTGTTCTTAATTCTAGGAAGGGGTGACGTGTCCACATTTTGATCGTCCTTCTTCTTGAGTTTCATGTGTTTTGTAAATTGTATCTTGGGTAGTCTAGGTTTCTGGGCTAATATCCACATATCAGTGAGTACATGTTATGTGAGTTATTTTGTGATTGGGTTACTTCACTCAGGATGATGGCCTCCAGATCCATCCATTTGCCTAGGAATTTCATATATTTATTGTTTTTAATAGCTGAGTAGTACTACATTGTGTAAATATACCAAATTTTTGTATCCATTCCTCTGTTGAGGGACATCTGGGTTCTTCTCAGTTTCTGGCTATTATGAATAAGGCTGCTATGAACATAGTGGAACATGTGTCCTTATTACCAGATGGAATATCTTCTGGATATATGCCCAGTAGAGGTATTGCAGGATCTTCCAGTAGTACTATGTCCAATTTTCTGAGGAACCGCCAGACTGATTTCCAGAGTGGTTGAACCAGCTTGGATTCCTACCAACAATGGAGGAGTGTTCCCCTTTTTCCACATCCATGCCAGCATCTGATGTAAACAGGATAATTTTATGCTTAGTTTGCAAATTAAGAATCTGAGACATTAAGACATGAAGAATTTGGCTGTATTGTACATGTGTTAGTTTCCTGCACATGGCATAAAGCTATAAAGATGATCTACTGTTTTCTTTAAAGGAAACCAGGTAGATGAGAGACTGTGGGCAGCAATGAGGAAAGCACAGTGATGCAGAAAAGCGCAAGTCTTCTCTTTAGTGTAATAGACAAAAAATTATGTGTTAGGGTTATAATTTCCAAAGTCTGAAATTATATTTATATATTTCAAAATTCTCATGGGTAGAGTAATATTCCCTTTTAAAGGAACTGATAATTAGATTATGAAAACAAAAATAACTACTTTCATCCACTTTTTGACTAGTTCTTTCTATCTATTTTTATCAATTTCTTGCAACTTTAGCTCTGTTGTTTAGCCAGTGAAGTTTGTTTGTTTTTTGTTTGTTTGTTTGTTTGTTTGTTTTGCTGACAGGGTGAGTGGATTCATATACCACAGTCAGGAGAGAACGATGCTGAGTCTTCTGCTCAGATTCGGCCTAATTCCCTTATGACTTGCTCAGCTGATTTAAATGAACACCAGGGTGGTGCCATAGGGATGCATGTACACGCATGAATTCTTTTTTTTTTTTTTTCAATATTTTTATTAGATATTTTCTTAATTTACATTTCAAATGCTATCCCAAAAGTTCCCTCCCCCCTTCCCCCCACCCTGCTCCCCTGCGCACCCACTCCCACTTCTTGTCCCTGGCGTTCCCCTGTATTGGGGCATATAAAGATTGCCATACCAAGGGGCCTCTTCTCCCAATGATGGCCTACTAGGCCATCTTGTGCTACATGTGGAGCTAGTGTGCTTACTAGTGAATTGTACACAGTTCCCTGCGCTTACCTCTCAAGTCCTATCACCCACTGTGCCTTCCCATCCTACCCTGGTGCCCTTTCCCACTGTTCGGATGACACTGAATCTATAAATGTAATATAAATGTAAAGGTGATTCTATAATGTTCATGGCTGTTATTCTACTACTGCTGCAACATCTTTAAATATGAACAATTTTAAATAGATTTAAAGTCTATGTTCTTCTGTGATCTCATTTGATTTCAATAAAAATAGTTTTAATGAGCTAGGGATTTCAGGCTTATTTCAAATGTGTGAACATGAGGGCCAGAGACATAACATTTATTTTAATGAGTTGCTGTCATTAAGAAGACTCATTCTTACTGTAACCTAGTATAACTGCCTGTCTGGTCCATGGCCTCTCAGAACAAGGGTTTGCATTCTGTATGACATTGTATCATAGGCCACTGAGGATACCACTTGTATCTGCAACTAATATTGATTTATACCTAAACTTTTTAAATTCCTGCTTTGGCTAGATTTCTTACTAATTGTAAGTGTCTTGGCAGTAGCTTAACATATCCTAATTAAGTAAAATTCATCAGTCCAAAATTACTATTGTTTTAAATAAAGAAGAAATGTTCATTAAATTTAAGTGAGTTAGTATACACTGAGTAGTACTTGAATATCTATACATCAGATCCTATATTTAATGTGAAATAAGTTGCAGTTCTAAATGGAGTCTACAAGAAATAAGTTAGTGAGAGAAAGAAGTGTTTCTTTACTGGAGGCCTTGATCCTGCATCATTCATTAGATAAAAATTAGTGAAAACTCAAAAGGATTTGCAGCCATCATGAAAAGATTGAAGATTTCTGCTATATGACCAGAAATAGTGTCAAGATTTTATAAAAATGTGACTAAATCAAACATAGAATTTAATTTAGGACCTCCAAGATCTTTCAAACACTGGACCAACAAACAGACAGCATACACCAGCTGATATGAGGACCCCAGCACATACAAGAGGACTTTCAGGTCTGTGTTCGTTCAAAGATTATACACCTTAAAAGGCTGGAGACCCCAGAGAGTTTAGAGGTCAGGTAGTGTGGGGGTTGGGAGCATCCACGTGGAGACTGAGTGGGGTGGGGAAGAAATGCTGGATGTCAAACAGACTGAGGGTGGATGGGGAGGGGCAGAGAATGGAATATGGAATGTAGAAAATAAATTACAAATAAAATAAAAAAATAATTTAATTTAGGAAAAACAAAATTTATATTTAAAAATGTGATTTATTTTTCTTTAGTATATCTCAGAAGAAACTATTCCCATTAACCCATTATCCCTCCAAACTTGCCTGTTGAATACTTTTCAACATTATTCACAAGTAGGGATCTTGCTCATTGCCCAGCCATAAGGGTCCCCTTACTTTGATCCTTGGCCATTTGAGCATTTATATATACTTTAGTTACTGTAGTAAGTTATGTGCTCAAGGAGAAAAAATGGAAGAAATGTAAAATAAATTGCACATATTTTAAGTTCACGGAAATGAATATACACATTTGAATTTTTCAGTAAAAATCAGTATCCAATGTATATGTATTACTGTTTTGTATATATGTGCATGGTGCAACATGAATGAGTTCTTCTCTGTATTTTATATATCTATGAATAACATAAACAGAGCCAAAAATATAATTTATACTATACAGAGAACTCTCTAACTTTAATTACCAAAGCAAATAACCTTTAAAATATAGGCAACACGCATAAATAGACATTTATCAACAGAATAGATGGAAATTTCTGACTGGTATATTAAATTGTGCTAATAATTACTAATCTGTCTAGGAACTAAAGCAAAATCCACTAGGAGAGCCCATTTTGCACTAGCACGACTAACTGCAAAAAGGATGGATGAACATAGCAAATGAAAGGAGCCCTGTGGCACTGGGGTGGATGGATAATTAGTGGAACCATTAAGGAAAATAGTATACTAGTTCCTTCAAATTTTGAGAATGTATATATCATAAGATCCAGCAACTTTAATCCATTAGATACATTCCAGTGAAGTGAAATTACAAAGCATATGAAAATGGACAACTAATGATCTTTGCATTAATATTCACAACAGCCAAGAAATTGAAATATTATACACATCTGTCCAGGATGAAGGAATAATGAAAATGTGATATTCATACAGAACCAACTCTGAAATAGTCCTGAAAATTTGATGAAATTTCCAGATATCATGGATTGACATAGAGACAAGAATGCTTCGTGATATGTGTCAGACACTAAGTGGCAGATGTTCTGGGCTTTCATATGTGAAATTAAAAAAAAAATGAATCTACAAAAGCTGAAACTAGGATTATTTTTACTAGTAATTTGAGGAAACAATGGAGAAAAAGAGGCTAAAGAAGGTTGACTCCTGCGTCTCAAGTTGAACGTAGATAAAAACATGACGATTTAGTGTGCTAGTGAGCAACTTCACGAAACCCATAGGAAACTCTGCTATAGATTTTTAAAGATAGAATAAAAGATTCTGAATGCATTTCCATAATAAACACAGTAAGTGAAAGGACTTATAACTGTTTGTGAAGATAAAATGTTTGACTTGATATAAATTGAGAACACATGGAAACACATTGCAAAAGATACACCGTGTCCATATAAATAACTCTGTGTTCTGTGCATCCTTTGTGAAAACTTTAAAGAATTAAAAACACTTCAGCTTACTATGAAAATAAATGGTTTTCTTAAAGAGTTATTCCTTTTGTTCCTGTAAGTTCTTCCTGCTATCATGGTGTCATGATTTACCTTCTTAGATCCCATGGAATTAGAAGTGAGTGATGATAGATGTAGCCTGACCTACAAATGCCCTGATCAGCAGAAGTTAAAAGAAACAGAATGTTCAAGTCGCATGTATGTTCTTTCGCTAGTCCCATTTGTCATGCCACAGAAGAGAAGAAAATATTCGTATTTAATGGTGGAGTTTGATCACATATCAAGGTGCTTTCCTGGGTTTTCAGCTGGCTCACTTAACTCTGAGAGACATACTCAAATCCTCATGAATGATTTCTGTTACAGTCAAATATTTCAGTTGTCTGAGAGGAAGTGGCTCAGAGAGAGCCTGACTAGGGATGGCAACTCTATTCTTTTTATATTGCAAACTATATTCCTTCAGTAAAAGAATCAATGCCTTTGCTCTCTATGTAGGTTGCATGTCAGCTTATCCACGATGACAGAAAAAAAAAAAAAAAAAAAAAAAAAAAAAAAAAAAAAAAAAAAAAAAAAAAAAAAGAAAAGAAAAGAAAAAAAAAGGATCCCAGAATATCTGCAGTAAATTCTGCTGAATGCTAACAGCAGGCTCTGATGCCTTTCATTTCTGACCTTGTGCAATGCTTTCTTGCTTATGCAACGCTTTGTATATCAAACATACAAACTGCCGCGAAAGCTTTGGCTGCTTGCATAAGGATATATTTCAGAAAACAAATGTTGTTCAGGTCAGTTACATCAGAGCCATTTTTCTTCCTTTTACTCCGTGGCATGAGATTGCATGATATATTTTATTGCATTTTAATGACATGCAGAGAAGTCACACAGTGATTTGTTTCATGTGAATGCTTGTTGGTCTACAACGGTAAGGAAAATTTTATCTAACTCTCAAACCATCTGATATTTCCAAAGGATTTATAGATTATGGAATATTATTTATTACTTTAATCAACTCCTTACAATTCAGTGTGTGTGTGTGTGTGTGTGTGTGTGTGTGTGTGTGTGTGTGCACACGTGTGTATGTGTGTTTGTGTGTGCTTGCCTGTCTGTCTTGTTTGCTATACTGTGTGAGTTGAAAATAGAATGAAAAAAAGCAATAATTCTAAAGCTACAAGTTTTCCTGTATACATACTATTTTTATATTTATGTAATTCTTAGTCAGGAAAATGTAGGAAGTAAAATGATGCAGAAAATGTTTAGGTTTAAATCGTACTATAAAACCAATAACAATAAAAAGTCTGGACTTGATGTATATGACAAATGGCATCCTTATGTCTTTAAATATATTCTCAGAATTTATCTAACTTTTAAATTACATGAATTATTATAATGATTTATATAATCTATTAAATCACATATTGATTATTTCTGACCTGGGTATGGCAAATGATACCTATTTGCTTTATTTTCAAGAATTATTCTGTACCAGGGTTACTAAATTTTATACTAATACAAGCTTAGACCTCTAATTTACTTCTTTATTTCAAGCAGTATTGATCAGCCTGGGCACACAAACAGAATTCATGTACAAAGAGCTAAAGCAAGTTTTCAAAAGAGAAAATGAACTGAGTAGAAATGAAATACATGTCCATATATACTATAATGATATTTTTTGATTATTTAGTTCTGAGAAAAGCACAACCAATTTTCATGGAGTAATAAATATACTAAAATCACTAATTTCTTATATTGCAGAAACTATAAATGAATAAAAATGAGCACGAACTTGTGTTAGGATGCCGGTAAATGGTGTTTTGTTTTGTTTTGTTTTGTTTGTTTGTTTTGGTTTTTGTTTGTTTGTTTTTTTTTTTTTTTTCCTCATTCAATCACTGTTTTCATCGCCAAGTTTTTAAAAATCTGCTCAGGGAATATACAATCCCTTCTAAAGTGCTTCAGTGAGCTGGGTCACAAACTTGGTCACCAGGGATAGAGATGGTAAATAAAGAATTCCTGCTCCAGCAGTCTGCTGAGTCACCCTCTTTTAAGGCAGTTAAGAGTCTTTGGAAGAGAATCCCATTGATCAGAACCAGTATGTTAGCATAGGGCTCTTTAAGCAAAGGAAAACTTATGCCATGACTTGGAACATTTTCTGTTCATTTAGTCACAGAAAATATAGCCAAACAGTAAAGGTTATATTTTATGTATCAGTTATTTCCATTTTAATTACAAATGATTCTTTAGTTAAATACATAATATGACAATTCTAAATAACACTATTATTGTGCTTTTTATCATAATACAAGTGACTATTTTATTCCACAGTCTAAGTGACATTCAAGCATCTTACCTCGTGCCTCCCTTCTTATTTAGATCCCTTGGGTCTGTGGAGTGTACTATGAGTATCCTGTATTTTATGGCTAATATGACTAGTAAGTGAAAACATCCCATGCCTGTCCTTTTAGGACTGGGTTACCTCACTCAGGATGATATTGTCAAGTTCTATCCACTTTTCTGAATACTTCCTGGTATGTTTGTATTTAGTAGCTGAATAGTAGTCCATTGAGTAGATGCACCATATTTTCTTTATCCATTCTTCAGTTGAGGGGCATCTAGATTATTTCCCGTTACTAGCTATTGTAAATAAAACTGCTTTGAATATAGTTTAACAAGTGTCTTTTGGAGATGTTAGAGAATCTTTTGGGTATATGCCAAAGAGTGGCAGACCTGGGTCTTTAGGTAGAATTATTCCAAGTTTTCTAAGAAACTGACAAGTTAATTTACAAAGTGGTTGTAAAATTTGCACTCCCATCATCAATGAACATGTGTCACTTTTGCTCTACATTCTTATCAGCATCTTCTAGATCTTAAGTTTTTGATCTTACCCATTCTGCTAGGTGCAATACTGAAGTTCAGATTTGTTTTGATTTTCATTTTCCTGATGCTTAAGGGTATTGAACACTTCATTAAGTGCTTCTTGGCCATACTATATTCCTCTTTTGAGAATTCTCTGTTTAACTCTGTAACCCATTTTTATTGGATTATTTAGGTTCATGATATCTAATTCTTGAGATTTTTGTGATTTTTTTATACTAGCTATTTGTAGGATGTGCGGTTGGTGAAGAGCCTTTCCCAATCTGTAGGATGCTATTTTATCCTATTGAGAGTTTCCTTAGCCTTACAGAAGCTTTTCATTTTTTCTGAGATCACATTTATCAATTGTTGATCTGAAAGACTGAGTCACTGGTGTTCTGTTCAAGAACTTCTCTCCTATACCAATGTTCAAGGGTATTTCCCACTTTCTCTTCTATGATATATAGTGCATCTTGTTTTATGTGAAGATCTTTGATCCACTTGGACATGAGTTTTCATTCTTCTATATTTTAGATAGATATACAATTAGAACAGCACCATTTGTTAAAGATGCTTTCTTATTCCATTGAATGGTTTTGCCTTCTTTGTTTAAAAAAAATCAAGTATCCATAGGTATGTCAGTTTATTTCTGGGTCTTTGATTAGATATCCTTTATCAGCATGTCTTTTTCTGCACCAATATAATGCAGGTTTTATCACTGATTCTCTGTAGTATATCTTGAGGTCAGGGATGGTGATTCCTTCTGAAGTTCTTTTATTATTCAAGATTGTTTTGTTACCATGGATTTTGTATTTTTCTGTATGTACTGAGAATTGCTCTTTCAGCATCTATAAAAATGTATTTAAATTTTGATGATGATTGCATTGAATTTGTAGATTTGTTTTGGTAAGATGGCCATCATCATTATATTAATCATAACTACACATGGGTATGGAAGATCTTTCTATCTTCTGATATCTTCAGTTTCATTCTTTATGGATATAAAGTTTTTGTCATACATATCTTTCAATTGCTTGATTAAGGTTACACCAAGATATTTTGTATTATTTGAANAAAAAAAAAAAAAAAAAAAAAAACAATCCCAGCACTCGGGAGGCAGAGGCAGGCAAATTTCTGAGTTCAAGGCCAGCCTGGTCTACAGAGTGAGTTCCAGGACAGCCAGGGCTATACAGTGAAACCCTGTCTCGAAAAACCAAAACAAACAAACAAAAAAAAACAAAACAAACAAACAAACAAAAAACTTACATGTGTTTGAATGTATTTCCCTTTATTTCTTTGAGGTATTCATTGATTTCATCTTTAAAAAACTCTATCACCTTCAAAAAATTCATATTATATCATTTTCTTGTGTTTTGGTTGTGTTATGATATCCAGGGCTTTTTGTAGTAGGGTAGCTGAGCTCTGAAGTTGTCCTAATGCCCTAGCTTTTGTTGATTGTATTCTTTCAAGGCCTTTGACTATATGGATGTTTTTCATCACTCAATGTACTTCTTGCAGTATGTATTGATAGGGGCATGAAACTCAATCTTCCTGGTGTGGCAGACCTGATGGGTATCTTTAGACTGTATGGTTCCAGACCTGCAAGTCCAGGACTTGCAGGCATATATGTTTTAGGAGCCACAAGTCAGATGAAGGTGGGCAAAGAGGAAGCAGGAGAATGAAAGTTCTCTTGGGCTAACAGGCTGCTCAAGTTAGCTTGGCTTGGCCCAGAGGACTCAGAGAGCAGGTAAGATATGTTGGAGAAGGAAACCTTGCCTGTATGGTTCAGGAGTCACAGGTCTGATGAAAGTAGAAAAAAGGTGGCAGGAGAATGGAAGTTCCCCCTGATATAGCAGGCTGCTCAAAGCAGATTGCCTTGGCAAAGAGGGCTCAGGAAGCAGGGAAGATAGATGGGGAAGGGAAGCATACCTGTATGGTTTGGGATCTATAAATCTAATGAATGTGAGCTGAGGTGGCTGGAGAATCGAGGTCCGCCTGTATGGTTCAGGATCTGCAGTTCTGATTAAGGTAGGAGGAGAGGTGGCAGGTACTTTTATCAAGCAATAACATTTGACTGATCATGTACTGTAGGAGTAACTTTTATTTCCCTGATGTAATTGTCATGTCAGGGGGCTGACAGATGAATAAGTTCTTTCTGAACTCTTGCTGGTTGCTTCAGTTCAGGTATTCCGGCTCAATCTTCTCTCTAACCTGACTGCTTCAATCTGGCTTCTCTCAGCATCTCTACTGAATTGTTCTTCTTAGGCTCAAACTACCTGTAATAATTTGTTCTAATCTCTTAGCCCCTTCTAATTCTCTGGCTTAGCTGCCTCTGCTGACCTGCACTGAACTGTGTGAACTATCAATTCCACTGCACTGCACTCACTGCACAGACTCCCAACTGAATGACTTTCTCTCCCTAATGGTCTTTTACATAGCTCCTTTTTCATGTGCTCTTCTTGTGAGAGATTGCGCATATCATATTTATGATGCACTTTGTCAAATTTTTGTCTGCTTCATGATTTTGTCTGCTATTCAATATAACCTCACATTCAAACATGGCTACTTCCTTTTTCAAACTGACCTTATAGAGAAAGTTTAATCCAGAAACATGGCTATTCTGCTGGGTTACAGGCACATATTCAGTACACCTTTTATTCTATACAATGTAGGTAAATTTGGATTAAAATTCCTCTGCAGTGTAAGGATCATACAAGCAATATTGGAGTGCCATTATTACGTTAGCCAGGTATGCACATCCTCCAACAGTGTTAAGTTTCTAAGACATTCCAAACAACATCACCAATTGGGAACTAGGTATTCAAATACACAGGAATATGAGTGACAGTTCATTCAAAACACTGTTAGAATAGTCATTTTTCTTTTTTATCTATGAGAAGTTTTAAGTAAAACAGAAATTAAAAATTTTATAGATTATAACCTTATGCTTTACATGAGAATTGATTGCATTATGACTGTACACATATCCTAAATACACTGGTTTGAAGATCAAGTTGAATGATGATTCTTATATTTTCTGAGAAGTTACTATAACAATTATTTAATAACTGGAATCATAAAATGGTTTAGTTTAATGTTATATTCAAGAGGAAAGGCCTTGCTAAATTTCAAAGATCATGGAAAGATACTAGAAATTGGAACTTATTTGGTAAAGAGAGAGGTATGGGACAAAATACAAATCTTTGCTTTCTTCTTATATAGAGCTGATATAACTCACAAGTGAACTACGCATAAGAAATATCCATATTTCTAATTTCAATGTGTAAAATAAATTCCTAAGAAATTTCATGATACATGTTTATTTCCTGATAGAAAAATCTATGTGATAAAATTATATTATAATCTCGTTGACTTCTAACAGATGTAACACAAGGAAAATAATGAATACTACAGTAAAGGCTTTGAGTATGTATTATATGATTTCAATCACAAACTACATTATTTACTTTGAACATAATGACTTCTGTGTTGAGTGTGTTGAAGCCTACATTTAAAACATGTTTCTGTTTAAAAACTACTAATGTTATTAATTTGTATCCTGGCTTTTGACAAAAGTCAGTTATACTAGTAATTTAATGTTCAAGAAGCTACATCCCTCAGAGTAGTCTTGGGGTAAAGGTCAACAAGCAAATTGAGAAGCAGTAATTATTATGTAATGTTCTGGAACTATTTACTTCCTGACATTTTTTCAACAGTCAGAGCATTAAATAATCAATACTTATTGAATTTTGAAGCATTGTTATATAAAGTATAGGAACATTCATACAATGAGAATCATCAAAAGCAAAACCAAAAATAATATTAGGGCGTTCTTGTAAGTACCCGAAGTTCAGTTGAGATTTTCTAATTATTAAAATCTCTATTTTTACTTTCTGGCATGTAAATAACAGTTATTAACTGTTCATTTTAATTTCAGTTGTTTTGATCTACATGAAGTGCATTATAAATTGTGCATATTTAATGTTCTTTTATTGAAAACATCTAATATATGCCCATCCTTGAAACATTTAAGTCAGTTGGAAAAGTAAGCATTCTGTATATTCACTCATTAATTAATGGAATTTTGATGGCTTATTTTATCTAGTACTTGAAATTAAAAGATTAAATTCAAGATGTTTACAAGGCATTGTAATAAAAGAATAGGGTTTTTTCAGGGAAACACTCCACACAGCTAAGCTTCAATCTTTAAAATCATAAAATAGTTAAGGGATTTTCTGCTTCTAGACAGGAACAACAAGCAGAAGCCATTACAGATGAGTCAAGGAGAACAAAGTCTGTTACTAGTTGACGGCCAAACATGGCACTATTGTCCACATTGTACTGGCGTATGTAAATAAAAGGATTCTGGAATCCCCCTCCACCATCTCAGAGAGCTTATGAGGCAAAGCTTGTGCCCATTGAGTGTATGAGTGCAAAGCCTGAGAGGCGATTACATGAAACTGTGAAAGTAAAGCCTGAGTTGTACTGGAGACTTCTAGATACTGGAGATGCCAAAGCTATTGAATATCTGCCAAAGAGAGCTGCACAAAGGTAATTGTAGCAGTTAGAAACAGATCTGCATATTGCAGGCAGAGTAGTTAGATAGCCAGAAGCATCTAAGCCCTTTAACACCAGACATGGATCTATAGGATTTGGTGTTTACCCTGCTAGGTTTCTGTCTTTCTTTGGTCCAGTATCTCCTCAGGATGTCCTCCATTATTATTTTGGAATGGTACTGGGTATTTTATATGACTGTCTGTTGGAACTATATACTTTTGCTTTTAGATTTCACAGGTATAAAAGATATCCCTCTGAGACTCAGAAGAGACTGAATTTTAAATATTGTTGACACTGTAAAATATGATGGGGATTTTTGAAGTGAGACTAAGTGTACTTTGCATCATGATGTGCCCTACAGCCTATAGAAGCATGGATTTGGATGTGGGATTTTGAGTGAGAATGTCCTCCAGAGACTCTGACATTTGAATAGTTGCTCCCCGTTGGCCACACTATTTGTTCTAGGCTTAGAAGATGTGAATTTGATGGAGTAACTATTTCCCAGGGGGTGGACTTTGAACTTTTTAAACAACTCACAATTACCTGTTTGCTCTCTGCTCCCTGCTTTTGCTTCAGGTTGTGCGTTCTCAGCCATCATAGGATAACTGTAATGCTTATTGCTATGGTTCTCTGCTGGGATGGTAATAGACTCTTATCCCTGTTGAGCTACAAGTCCAACAAAATCTCCTTTCTTTAAGTTGTTTTTGTCATGGTATTTTGTCACAATAGAAAAGTAACTGTAATAGTCTCCATCTGCTACAAAAATCAAGCTTCTTTTATGAGGAATCAGAGCCACACTTATCTGGGCGTAATCATGATAAGTATAAAGTACCCAGATAACTGAATTGCTTGTTATGGCTTTTCATAAAGGTCTGAGTTTAGTTTGCAGAACTCATAACTAGTGTCTCTCAGGGTATCCTGGAGCTGTCTCTCACCTCTATGGGTATGTGGGCTCATGTGTACATTTTCCTATACAGACACACATAACTAAATGTAAGAAAAATAATAATAAATATCGATCTTAAAAAGAGACGGTTAGTCGCTAAATGGTCTAATAATAATAAATGTACTATACTTTTATTTTTTGTGTGTAACAATGATTAAATGAAAAGAGGTCACGGATTTGCCAAGGAGCAAAGAGGTCACTGGGGGGATTGGAAGGAGGGGATAAGGTCAAAATTATGTATATATATATATATATATATATATATATATATATATATATATATATAATATTGGAGCTTATAGAGGTTTGGGAACATGGCCATAATAAATTCTCTTCCAAGATCCCTAGTCTCACCAGCCATGTGTAGCTGGTTAGTTTTATAGTGCCCATAAATGCCCTCCTATTGAGTGGACACTATATCCCGTGAGACTGCTGTTCATTGCTGCAAAGATATGTGTCACAATTCCACCTTTGGGGATATCTTTCTATGTTTCTCATTATTGTAGTTCATAGGTGTCTTAGTTAGAATTTCTATTGCTGTAACCATAAAGCATGTTGCAGAAAAAAAGGATTTATTTAAGATTATGATCATTAAGAAAGTCAGGATAGAAACTCAAACAGAGAAGGAACTTGGATGCAAGAGCTGATGGAATAAAGGAGTTCTGCTTCTTTCCTTGCTTGTTATGGCTTACTAAGCCTACTCTCTTCCTTATCTATCTATCTATATGTCTGTCTATCTATCTATCTATCTATCTATCTATCTATCTATCTATCTATCTATCTATCTATTTTATTAGATATTTTCTTCATTTACATTTAAAATGCTATCAAAAATGTCCCCTATACCCTCCCCCCGCCCTGCTCCCCTACCCACTCACTCTTAATTCTTGGTGCTGGCGTTCCCCTGTACTGGAGAATATAAAATTTGCTAGACCAAGGGGCCTCTCTTCCCAGTGATGGCCAACTAGACCATCTTCTGCTACATATGCAGCTAGAGACAGGAGCTCTGGGGGTACTGATTAGATAATATTGTTGTTCCACCTGTAGGGTTGCAGACCCCTTCAGCTCCTTGGGTACTTTCTCTAGCTCCCCCATTGGGGTCCCTATGCTCCATCCTATAGGTGACTCTGAGCATCCACTTCTGTATTTGCCAGGCACTGGAAAAGCCTCACAGGAGACACTAAGCCTGCTTTCTTACAGAACCTAGCACCATCAGCCCACAGATGGAAGCATCTACAATGGGATGGCCCCTCTGCCATTACTCACTAATTAAGAAAATGCCTTTTAGCTGGATGATATGAATGCATTTTCTCAGTTACAGTTTCCTCTTTTCAGATAACCCTTGCTTGTGTCAACTTGACACAAGCCCATGCAGTAAACAATAGGCAATGCAGCCAAGTGAGAATATTCATCATTTTCCTCTGTTTGCAATTTGCATAGCACTTTCTGGTACTATGAAACCTAGTCTTCAGGGAGGTGATTATAAGTCAGATCCAACTCAGATCATGTGAGTCCTGGGTCCTGTGCTTGTGGTGTTTTCAAGAATGAAGAACTGTGTAAAACTGTGGGAGGTATCAAAGGCAATGAGAATATTCTATATTAGTTTGGAAGTCCCTTAGACACCTCTGACCAAAATCTCAAACATAGATTTTTTTTTCATGCATTGTACTAGAGAATCTCATTGTTTAGAGTATAGCTCTTGTGGGGAGCATTTTCATCTGTAGTGAGTGGTATGATTTCATTTAAACTTTCTCTGTCCTCTCTGAATATGTATATGTACATGTATATGTATATGTATGTGTATAATTATATGTATATGTATATGTACCTAAGATCATCTCATAGAGCTCTTTGATTGAAGATCATTAGAGATGACTAACGACCTAAAAGAGCCATAATGCTAAGATCCTCTTTGAAAAGGCATTCCTACCCTACCTGCCTGTGTGCCTCATTCACTCCCAGGCTGCCAGAGAGTAAGTGGACGACTCAGAATCACACCTGAGCCCCAAAATGCATACTGTGTATGCTAATTCACACACACACACACACACACACACACACACACACACACACACACATATATGAATTTATACAAATACATATATGAATTTTACTTTCTGCATTTGGGTTACTTCTCTCAATATAATCTATTTCTACACACTTTACTGCATATTTCAATTTTAACGTATTTTTATTAGATATTTTCTTCATTTACATTTCAAATGCTATCAGGAAAGTCCCCTATAGCCTCTCCCAGTGCTGCTCCCCACCCACCCACTCCGGATTTCTGGCCCTGGCATTCCCCTGTACTGGGGCATACGATTTTCACAAATCCAAGGGCCTCTCCTCCCATTGATGGCTGACTAGGCCATCCTCTGCTACATATGCAACTAAAGACACAGTTCTGAGGGGTACTGGTTAGTTCATACTGTTGATCTTCCTATAGGGTTGTCATCCCTTATCTTCTTGGGTATTTTCTCTAGCTCCTTCTTTAGGGGCCCTGTGTTCTATCCTTATTTAGATAGCCAGAACCTGATAAGAACCCAGATATCCCTCAACAGAGGAATGGATACAGAAAGTGTGGTACATTTACACAATGGAGTACTACTCAGCAATTAAAAACAATGAATCCATGAAATTCTTAGGCAAATGGATGGATCTGGAGGATATCATCCTAAGTGAGGTAACCCAATCACAAAAGAACACACATGATGTGCACTCACTGATAAGCAGTTATTAGCCCAGAAACTTAGAATATCCAAGACAATTTGCAAAATGCATGAAACTCAAGAAGAATGAAGACCAGAGTGTGGATACTTCATTCCTTTTTAGAATGGGGAACAAAATACCCATGGAAGGAGTTACAGAGACAAAGTTCAGAGCTGAGAAAGAAGGAAGGACCATCTAGAGCAAATTTCAATTTTTAAACAGCTGAATAATATTCCACAATGTATATGTATCACATTTTCATCATTTATTCATATCTACCTATGTATTTACCATCTACCTCTCTCTCTCTCTCTCTCTATATATATATATATATATATACGACTTATGTTTAGGTAAACAGGTGAAACATCCTTTGTTTAGGCATCCTTCTATATTTCTCCACTCGTACTGCTATGTCTACTGTGCCCTCAGTTAATAACCATAGTTTTCATATCCTAATCCTCACTGACTATATATCCTATGATTTCCATTTCCTCCCTACCCCAATTTCCATTTGCTTTTCCTTGTTTCTGTGATTATTCCATTTTATATACTCAATCTGAATATTCAAAGTTATGAGCCATAAATGAGACACAACATAAAGCATGTGTCTTTCTGGTTTTGGGGTCCTTCACTCAATATAACCTCTTCTAGTTCAATTTATTAACCTGCAAATTTCATTTTCTATGGAGCCAAACAATGTTCTACAATGCATATGTCACATTTTCATTACACATTCATTTGTTGAAAGATATTTAGGTTGTTTCCATGTCTTAGCTAGTGTAATTAGAGTAGTAATGGACAGAGCTGGCACACATCTGTGTAGTGTGATATTGTGGACTTTAAGCAAGTGTCGAACAGTGATGCAGCTGGATCATATGTCAGATGTATTTTCACCTTTTTGAGGGTTATCTACATAGATTTCCAAAGTGGCCACATTAGTTTACACTCTCACTAACAGTAAATATGTTTTCTTTTTTCTCTCACACATCTTCTGCTGCATATGTTGTCGGTTGTGCTAGCCTTTACCAGAATGTCAGACTATGATATTTTAAGCCATTGTAATTTACAACCCCATTTTACAGTATCTTAAACACATTTTAACATATTTATTTTATGTAAACTGAATCTTAATCTTCTATCCAATGTGTATGGCCCTCTCCTATTCTGGGCTTCCTCTTCAAACCATTGACTCCTGCTGGATAGAAGCTATTCAATGAAGTTTCTACTGTCAATTTTGGCCTTAATTTTTTGAGAAATGAAAAGGCCTTTTGTGTATCAGTGTCTTGTAGTATTTTGCATTTTTCTAATGGTTTCAGCATTTAAGATTATACAGTGTGTGCTTTGATATATTTGACATTAATTCTCATCAGGGTGTTCGATGCAAATGTAATTCCATGTGGATGTGGTGTTTACCAGCAACATTTGTTGAAGACATTGCGTTTTTTGCAGGACAAAATTTTGGCACCTTATTTTCCTATAATAGCCTGAAAAAGTAAAGTGAGGTCACTAAAAGCATATAGCAGCCTATAAATGTCACTTATTTGAGAATACTTTTATACAAATATGTTACATGATAATAAGCATAATACATTTCATTTTTATGTAGTCAATCATGATATTTTCCACTTAAAGTTACTCTATTTTTCTGGCAACATAGTTCTCATTGAATGGCCAGTGGAAATTGTAATGATTGTGTAAAAGTAGAATACAGATCTCTAATGAAATAAGCTCATAATTTCATTCCAGGCTTTGTATGAAACTTAAAGTGAAACAGAAAATTAGATTGAAAGTGACCTATGTGAATCTCGCCAACACAGTTCTCTTGTAATGGCATAAAATGTGTCCAAATGAAAATTCATTATTTTAATTACTGCATTTTTTTTCTCTGAGAAGTGAGTGACATAGTACAAACTATTTTGGATCTCAACAGAACAGCCCTAACTGAATTCCTTAGAGTTCCCTCGCTGTTCTTTAACTTGCTTCGCTTTCCTGTCTCTTCTCATGAGAGTTTGATGTATCCTATCTTTGACTCATTCTTTCTCTAATTTGTCACTTTGTCTGCCCCTCCAATAGATGTCATTGTTTGAGGTTAAAGTTGTGCATTCCAGCCAAAATGATCAAAGCCGAAATGACCAAATGACTAAGGCTGTGTCTGCATTACAGCCCGATAATAACTTTGAATGTGATCCCTTGCCAAAGAAGTCATGTTGCTGGATTAAAAGTTCTATACAACTTGAAAATTGAACATGCTTCAAGTATATATATATATATATATATATATATATATATATATTCAATTTTGTTTTTATGACAGTAATTATTTAGTCTAAGAAGGTGGACTATTATATGACATATGTACCATATTCATGTTATTTATTATATATTTGTATACTTTTACTTTTGGTGGGGTGAGACCTTATCAAGGTAGTAAGGCTTACTGAACTACCAGATAAATCAATTCATAGTTTTTCTCTCTGCACATCATACAGTCATTTTCTTTTCTTAGAAGTGGCCATCAGGAACCCTGGCAGAGCATACGAGTTATACATACATTTCCCAGTTACCTTTAGAGAATGTGGATATGCCTAAGTAGGCTCAGAACTTGAGTACTATTATTCTTTATTTTATTTTTCTTTTTATCTTGCACTTTTTTCCTTACTGATAAATTTCTAAAATTTAAAATTTATGTTTAACATTAATTGGCTAATATACCCTGTACAGCTAGTATTTTAAATTCATTATTTTCCTAACACTTCCATTTGCATATGTTAATGATATTCTCTGTGATATTTTTCTTATAAACTCAAGTTGTAAAATGGAGAAATTAAAACCAGTATCTTTTTTTCCCTCCATCATTATTTTGCCCTCAACACTGCTGTCAGAGTCAAGATGTACTTTCAGTGTTAAAGTAGTTTGTCATCATCATCTCCTGACAGAAACAGGTATCTCCAGAGTTGAAGAACTGTACCCTAGAAGTTCCTCATAAAAGAAATTTCATATGCATCACTGTCAATGCTTTAGATTTTATGCATTTATATTGTATGTGGATAAATAACATACAATCTGAACTATGTATACAACTAAGGGAAAATTTTCAATGAACAAATTTGTACATAAAGCTGAGCATGGTGGCACACGCCTGTAATCCCAGCACTCGGGAGGCAGAGACAGGCAGATTTCTGAGTTCAATGCCAGCCTGGTCTACAAAGTGAGTTCCAGGACAGCCAGGGCTATACAGAGAAACCCTGTCTTGAAAAGCAAAACAAAAAAATATTATACATAAAATAATTACAGTACACAGCCGCACACCTCTCTTCCGCCATTGAGGACATATACAGATGAGGGTTCTCCTGGTTACTGCTCTGTGAGCCTTTTATGCCAGGGCTACTAAATCACTGTCATTTAAAAGCATAATTAGCAATCTCATTAGCTAATGAAGATAATGACCATTACAATTCTGACCCAATTTATGGTTTCTCGTTTATCACAATTTAACAACAATGTTGTCAGAGGGTAATAGCAATGTTATCTTACAAATGACCCTTACAATAATGAGAGATCATCACCTTGTATCAAGGACCAATGATCATTTATTCATTGTGTTCTTCATTATAACATGAGGTGGAGTGAGATAGCTGGTAACTTTCCAATAAGACTCAATCAAGAGATTTTGTGCAATGCCACAATGGGAATAACACTACTTTGAAAATGACTGCAAGTATGAATGTTTCTATTTAGTGATCATAAATTATGGAATGCTACATAGTTAATTACTACATGACAAGAGACAAATAATTAACAAATAATGATCATTCTTTTCCAGTTAATGTCTAATGATAGGAAAAGCAAAATCCTTGTCTCAAGTTTCTAAAAGTTAATGTGCTTGATTTTAAATATAAAATATGTAAGTATATATGAAATAATTAGAGAAGTTATCATAATTTTTAACATTTTAAAATTTTCCCACTTTGCAATACAGAAGTGGGAACATAGGTGATTACCAAAATAATGTTTTTATATCATTTCATAACTGTAGGAGAGTCAAGAATACACTGATTCCAAAGGCACTTTGAAATGAATATATTAGATTCATTATATCATTATTATCTGTTCTTAATAATATTTCATTAAGTTTTCATTGATATGTTATCTTATAATTTAGAGGCTTATATTGTTCAACCTTCTCCATTGGGGAAGGTTAGTTCTCTACAGTTTCATTTTTTTACATTTTGTTTCCCTATTGTTTGTTGTCACCAGAGAACCAGGTTTTTGTGTTTGCATAACAAAACTGTTTAACCATGTATACCTTAAATTGCCCTATTGTTTTAATAAGGGAGGACTATGGCACTTGACTTCTGCAAAGCCAGGAGTATGAATCTGCTATGAATGGGCCTGATCTAGCACAACCCAATCACAGATTGACTTCCCATGCCTAAGTCTAGGCCACCTTCAAGGGCACACAATTGTTACAGGACTTATGTAGTAGAAGGTAGACACCTGACGGCTCCTGTTTCACTATTTAGTCTATGTAACAGTGAGCCACATTCATTGTTTTGGGTTTAAAACGGCCCCTTCTCATTTGTGTATCAGCTCAGAGCCAGTCCCACTAAAACTGCATTATGTTGGACTCAAATGTCTAAACCATGGAAATGGATTTGAGTCAATTGATGCTTTTAGGCCCTAACATGCTAAGCACAAGCCTGATGTAACTCACTAATCAGAGCTACAATAACTCAGTTTCCTATGGGAAACGCAAGTAGGAACAAGTCTTTCAGAGTTCAAAAATTCACTTCACCATAACTAGGCAAATAAAGCTAAATAGTTACAAACATCTGAAAGAAAAAGGTAAAAATAAGCACTGGGAAATGGACAGAGATGGTTCTTACGTATGTATGTATGTATTCCCTAGATTTAAAGGCCCAGAAAAGTTAGTAAGTTTGTGTTGTTGTTGGCTTGTTTTGGTTGCTTTTTGAGGCAAGGTTTCTCTGCGTGGACCTGCTTTTCTTCCTTTGTAGGCCAGGCTGGCCTTGAATCCAGAAATCTGCCTGCTTCTGCTCCCTACACAATGGGAATAAAGGCATTTACACCTCTTGATAAAAATATGGTAGGCAAAAATCATATCTCTTGAAAGGTATTTGGTAGCATTTTTAAAGGTTTTGGATTAAAATAGTTAAAATACTCAAAAGAGAAGAGTTAGTGAAAGAATAGCCTTTGAATCTAAGTTTCCTTAGGAGAAAAATATCATGTTGGAAGAAAGAACTGCCTTCAAAAAAAATCTCTAAAATAAGTGGGTCTATTTGTTTACTTATTGGCATTCTTACTGGGAATCAAGCTTAGAGTTCTCATTGAATTGACCTGGCTATTGTAAACACTATTAGAAATAACAGCAAAGCATTTTTTAAACAATATTGTGTTCTTATACAGTCACTGATGTTTTTCTGTAAAACTCTTGGAGCCTTTGGTTATATGAATACATAATAAAATTTTAAATTGAAGATTGAATTGAAATTGAGTGGAATTTAGCATTACTTAAATAGCTTTGAGATGGTGACCTATATAATAGTTAGAAATATGTTCTTATGTAACACTATATATAAATATATAAATACATATATATCTATATGTGTGTATGTGTAAATTCTTTTTGTACTAAGAACTCACATTGTTATTCAGTAAATGACACAATAAATATGAACACTGCTGACATTTTATTTAAAGTAACTGTTGCATTTTAAGACATATCCAAAAATTGTTGATGTGATAACAAGATAATAAGACTTAAGATAAAATGAAATGACATTTCAACTACATATTATATAACTTTACTTTCCTAGCATATAAAATTAAGACATTGGACTCTCATTACCATAAACATAGACAACTCTAAAATTAAAATGAAAACTAAAATGAAAGTTAGATATGTTCTTCATAAGAGAAAAACAATATTACAATTCCTTTCTTTGGTTTGCTATAACAGGGTTATTTATTACATCCAAATAAATATGTTAATAAGGCAAAAAAAAACCTTGGTTCCTGGTAATAACTTCAGGCTAATCATTTTCTAGTAAATAAAGAATATTTGCTGATTATTACCTTTTTTTGCCAAATATCCGTTCCACTTAGCTAAGATGTACATTCTATTGAGGATAGGATATCCTGTATGCATGCACATGTGCATCGAGCACGAAAGGAAAGGCACCTGCTGTTTGCCTTGTTTCCAATGAGTTTATGTTAAGCTTGGCAGAAGATATGTACCATTGAGGAATGCACAGGTGTCTATTCCATAGAATATCGAGAATAATACAATTCTTAATGGTATTGCTTAGGCATTTTGCTGCTTCTCATGTTAGATAAGTTGTCCAAGTGTTCTTGTTGTTTGTTTACTAGGAACAGTTAACTCTTAGATTTAATTGACAGAGAGACCAATACTTTGTTCTATCATATGTGCTAGAGTGTAAGTAGTCACACAATTTTTAATACTTATTATTGATAAAATGAACATTATAATTCTGTATGATAGGGAACATGACACTTCAGAGAGAGTGTTCTTGAAGACCAAGATATTTTGCTTTTCTCTGTAGTGGTGACATGTAGACAAACAGACAATCATTAAAAGTGTCTTTCTCTACACAGTCCTTATAGAATAGTATATGACATTTTCTACTATTCTTAGCTTAGTGACTACTGTATTTCATTTCCCACACTGAAAGATCTCAAACATGGCTGTGAATCCTTATTTCGCACTTCAAACTCACAATGAATGCTTTAGCAATTTCCCTACGTTCCACTTGTCTAACCTAAGATGTTACCTGTTTTGACATTTTTATTGAATGAAATCCTCTGCTTCATGACTCCTTGAAGTATTATTACTTTTTCTAGAGCTTACAATATATGCAATATGTATTTGTGTAAGTGGCTGGTCTGGCTTTTGTTTCTTTTGTCCGCCAATCAACTCAACCAAGTTTAAGTATCATGATGGCAGCCACTTAGTTTTGTTTCCTCACACGGTCTAATCTACAAAATAAAAGATGGTTACACCACGTAGACACTGAAGGATTAGTGAATGAAGCTATTCTTGTTAGTATATTATGAAAGTATTTGAGGTATTTCTGAGGACTACACAGAAATAGTTATAATTTTGGAAAATAGAGATCAGAAATGGTATTGCATGAACAACTAGGAACAGGTTAAACTGATTTTTTTTTCCTAAGAAGGTCAAGGATTACTTATAATTCTGGTGCCCTTCAACTCTCTAAAATATTTATTATCCTCTGAGGTTGCACGTCTCAGTGATCTCTCAATATTGGTTTTTCAGCACTCGTAATGTAGTCTATCTGAAATTATGTTGTATACATTATGAAATATTGAATAGGTGTTCTTCATTTCTAAATCATCTATTCTCAGGCTGATATATGTATTGATTTACAATACACTATAGTTATAAAAATGTTTTATTTATATTACACAGTTTCCTAAATCTTTCCCCATTTATTGAAAATAGGTTCTCTTCTCATACAATATAACCTAATTACAGTTTCCCTCCCTCCACTCCTCCCTGTTCCTTCCCACATCCCCTCCCTTCCGGATCCACTCCCTTTCTGTGGCTCATTAGGAAAAGAGCAGGTTTCTAAGACATAAGGACAAAAGAGAACAAAATAACATAAAAGAATATAAAACAAAACCACAGCATAGAAGCTGAACAAGGAAAATCATAAGAAGGAAAAAGCCTAAGAGAATGAAAAAAAAAAAAAATTAGAATCCCACTCATGCACTCACAGAGGAATCCTGTAAATAAACTAAACTGGCAGCCATAATCCATATGCACAGGACCTAGTACAGACCCATGCAGGCCCTATTCTTGCTTCAGTGTCTCTGAATTCATGAATCCCATTGGTTTAGAGAGACTTTTTCTCATGGTGCCACCAATCCTCTTCATGTCTTATCCTTTTTCTGATTCCTATTTGTCAGGATTCACAGATCTCTGAGGGCAGAGAGTGATGAAGGCCTGCTATTTAGTCTAAGAGTTCAAGGCCTCTATATCTGCCTGATTTCTGACTGTAGGACTCTGTACTTGTTCCCATTTGCTGTCTTAGGAAGCACATCTGATGATGGCTGAACCATGCATGAATCTATGAGTATAGCTGTATATCATAAGGAATCATTTTTATTACTATTTTTATTATGTTTTATTGCCTGATGAAATTTGTAGCTGAGATAAAGCAGAGTGGAGATAGGGAGTTTACTAGGGGAAGAATTATGGGATATGTAGTCAATGTGTGCATAAGGGAAGGAACACTGTGGCAGGGGTTCTGTTGCAGAGCTAGGGATAGAACAGGGGCTATTAATAGGCTTTTGTGATTACATGGAGGTGGTAAAGGTCTTCAGGTAGTGTGTTTCCTTGACCTGCTCAGCTGGATTCCCATGGAATGTCTGCTGAGGTTGGAAACTGGAATAATGGGATGAGTTGGGGGTCAGAGGTTTTGGGGGAAGGTTGGAGGAGAAAATCTTAGTGAAACGGGGACAGCAGCTGGTGTTCTGTTCCAGAGTTGTTTATTAGACTTCGTGACTGGATGTGGAGCAGAGAGATCAAAATCCGTAGTCAGCTTACCTGCTTCTCTGGAAGTCGTGACAAGTCTGGTTCTGGAATTTTATTCCAGCATTTAATATTCCATTGGCTTCAGAGTGAAAGATAATTTAAATTTTAAAACAAATTATGTGTAAATGTAACTTCTACTCGCCAGATAAAATCGTCATCTCAGAAGCTGACTGCCGAATATGCTCACCCTTTCTAGTTCTTTCTGACCTCTGGCTGGCTGGTTCAACTCAGAAGTTCTGGCTCGCTCCTCTTCAAGCTGACTGATTCCCTCGTGGCATGCTTCTTCAGCCACTCACTGAATTACTACTCCGCGTTGCTTGATAATTTTGGCAATACGTTCTAATCTTCTGGCTTCTTCTCATTCTCTAACTCTGTCTTTCTTCACCAGTGTCTACCTTGCTGTCTTTGCTGTCTGTCTTTTAAAACTGACCTACTAAAATTGCACCCCCCCACACCCTTCTAAAGTAGCCTTTCCATCCTTCCTTTTTTTTTTTTTTTCTTGTGAGTGTTGGGCGTATCCTATCTCTGACTTATTTTGCTAAGTTTTTCTCTGATTTGCCCCTTTGTCTGGCTATTGATACAACATCACTTTCAAGCATAGCTGCTCCTTTCCACAAGCCATCTTTGCCCTCATTGTTTGGGATGAAAGGTGTATACTAAGGGCAGGACTGAATTCCAGCTGCGGGTATTGATTAGAGGTGTGTGATGGGTCTGCTCTGCTGCAGAATGGCACAGACCTAGAAGGTCTTTGCATATGATCCCTTGCTGGAACTGTCATGTTGCTGGATTAAAAGTCCTCTAAAAGTATGATCCATGTGATATTCTAAACACTATTCTAAAGTCTGTCATGAGAATGATATCATTACATTGACTCTATATTAGGTACAATGCCATATACTGTCCCCATTTGCTACACTATACTTGCCAATCTCGATCAGATAAAGTAACACTGAATAGGGGAAGGAAACTAAGTAAATAAACCTGAACAGGTAACAACAGAAACAGCTGGGATTCTGTACACAATCTAAATAAAAGTCTACAAATTTAAGCCTTTTCATCCATAATAGCAATCTCCAATCGGATCTTTCTCTTTCCATTGTATCTTTTTAAAAAACTACCCCTAAAACGTGAATGAATTAAGTTAAGCTGTACCTCAGTTATACAATTCCTTACACACACACAGCTCTTGGATCACTTTCCAATAGTAAAATAAATCAAGCAAACTACATATTTAAATTACTTCCAAATGTTTATTACCTAAGGCCACTCATCTATCATTTGTAAAATAATAAATATCATTTTAGTAGTAAATATGTGGGTACACGTAGAGAGATAGCTTAGTTTTCATTTCCTAAGGTTTTTCACATTTTCTTTTTTTCATTTTTCTCTTCCATATAGGACTCAGCCACTAATACCTAACACTCAGCAACTTCAATACCTACGAAGAAATCCACCACCAATCATTCATAGACTCAACTGTAAGGTAAAATTTGAACTATTTCCTATATGAAAATGTTACACAAATGTCAAGCTGTTGACATGTAATTAGTCTCAAATATTTTCTGTGATAATAATGAGATATTCAGAGATGTGGCAGGATCAGGTTTCATTTGCATTTCACTTCAAAAACTTATTTACCACTTACTAACACTCCCCCTTTCCCCTTCTCACTCTTTCTTATTTGATCTAGGAAATAGTCTTTTGGCACAAACTTGTAAAGTAATATACACCAGGTTAGCTTTGAACTCTTGAACTTCCTGGTGAAGGCTTCTGAGCAGTGAGATTATAGCTCTGTGCCGTCCTGTGTGGTGGATCATTGTTCCTGCTGGCATATTCATAATACATTGTAAAGCAATCAAGGATGAGCAGGCACTTTGCCAACTTTCTAGGGTACCAAAAATTCCTTTATACAAATACATTTAGAGATGCAGTGTTTCATTGATCATCATTACATATACCAATCTTTTTTTTACCAAATATTTGTTT
>LR753662.1:118988-174516 GCA_902729485.2 Mus minutoides
TATGTATGTATGTATAAACATGGGATGGAATTTACTCTTTTAACTTTTTTCTATAAATTGGATTTTTACCACATATGCTATATATAATACCTGAAGGTTTAGATTGCTAACATATCATAATCATTTCTTTCATTTGTATAAATTGAAAAGATGATATATTAAACAAGATATAACAACATATATCTCTAATATATTACTTGGAAATGGTGGTTGAAGCAAGAAAAATTTGACAAACAGTGACTATACTAAGCTACATAGTGGCTCAAGCCTAGCCTGAACTATAATGTGAAACTCAGTCTCAAAGGAACAAAAATAAAAATAAGTAAAATGAAAGTTAAATATTCTCATTTCAAACATTGATATATTGTAGAAAGTTATTTGATTTGGTATGTCTGTTATTTTTCAATGTCTGTAAAAAATACAAACTTGCTTTGTGATAATATCCATAAAACAAAGAATTTTATTCAGTTCCATGCCGAGATGTAAGGACATACACAGGTTTGAAGTTGCCTTTTATTTTATTGCTATCATAGTAACAAAAGCAGTCCTTTAGAACCACTTGTGGTGATCTAACAATGGCCTAGGTGGAAATTTCAAGCAAAGTGCTTCACTTTCTCTTTTTGCTATCAAATATTTTATACTTCACCTGTATTGCAAAACATATTTTACATGTCTTTTAAGATACCAGATAACATCATTTTAAAACTGACATAAAATATATATTGTGATTGAGTTTTGCCTTATAAAATCTAAATAACATAACAAAAATCAAATCACATTATTACTATCAAGTACAATTTATATTTTTAAAAATATTTTCTTTATTTACATAGCGAATGTTATCCCCTTTCCTAGTTTCCCCCCAAAAAATCCCCTATCCTCTCCCCCATTCCCCTTCTATCCAACCCACCCACTTCCATTCCTGATTCTGGCATTCCCCTATATTGGGGCATAGAGCCTCACAGGACCAAGGGCCTCTCCTCCCATTGATGACTGACTAGGCCATCCTCTGCTACATATATAGCTAGAGCTACAAGTTCCACCATGTATTTTCTTCCTTTGGTGGTATAGTTTCAAGGAGCTCTGGGGGTACGGGTTGGTTCATATTGATGTTCCTCCTATGGGGTTTCAGAGCCCTTCAGTTCTCTGGGTACTTTCTCTGGCTCCTTCATTGGAGGCCCTATGTTCCATCCAATAGATGACTGTGAGCATCCACTTCTGTGTCTGCCAGGCACTGGCATAGCCTCACAAGAGACTATGCCATATCAGGGTCCTGTCAGCAAAATCTTGCTGGCATATGCAATCATGTCTGGGTTTGGTGATTGTTTATGGGATGGATCTCTGGGTGAGGCAGTCTCTGGATGGTCCTTCTGTCTCAGTTCCAAATTTGTCTCTGTAAATCCTTGCATGGGTATTTTGTTCTCGATTCTAAGAAGGAAGGAAGTATCTACACTTTAGTCTTCCTTCATGAGTTTCATGTGTTTGGCAAATTGTATCTTGGGTACTCTAAGTTTATGGGCTAATATCCATTTATCAGTGAGTGCATATCATGTGTGTTGTTTTGTGATTGGCTTACCTCACTCAGGATGATATCCTCCAGATCTATCCATTTGCCTAAAAATTTCATAAATTCATTGTTTTTAATAGCTGAGTAGTTCTCCAATGTGTTCATTTGTACTACATTTTCTGTATCCATTCCTCTGTTGAAGGACATGTGGGTTCTTTCCAATTTCTGGCTATTATAAATAAGGCTGCTATGGACATAGTAGAGCATGTGCCCTTATTACAAGTTGGAACTTCTTCTGGGTATATGCCCAGGAGAGGTATTGCTGGATCTTCCAGTAGTACTATATCCAATTTTCTGAGGATTTCCAGAGTGGTTGTACCAGCTTGCAATCCCACCAGCAATGGAGGAGTGTTCCTATTTCTCCACATCCTTGCCAGCATCTTCTGTCAACTGAATTTTTTATCTTACCCATTCTGACTGGTGTGAAGTGGAATATCAAGGTTGTTTTGATTTGCATTCCCCTGTTGAACATTTTTTCAGGTGCTTCTCAGCCATTCGATATTCCTCAGTTGAGAATTCTTTGTTTAGCTCGGTACCCCCTTTTTAATGGGGTTATTTGATTTTCTGGAGTCCAGCTTCTTGAGTTCTTTGTATATATTGGATACACATCCCCTATCAGATTTAGGATTGGTCAATATCCTTTCTCAATCTGTTGGTGGCTTTTAACTTCTGGTGGAATCAATGCCTGACCTCAAGCCGTACTACAGAGCAATTGTGATGTAAAAAAAAAAAAAAAAAAACCAACAAACAACAACAACAACAACAACAACAACAAACCTTCATGGTACTGGTAGAGCAATAGACAGGTAGATCAAAGGAATAGAATTGAAGTCCCAGAATTGATCCCACATACCTATGGTCACTTGATAAAGGATCTATTGTCCTTTGACAAAGGAGCTAAAAACTATCCAGTAGAAAAAAGCCAGCATTTTCAACAAATGGTGCTGGCTCAACTGGTGGTTTTCATCTAAAAGAATGGAAATTGATCTATTCTTACATCCTTGTACAAAGCTCAAGTCTAAGTGGATCAAGGAACTCCACATAAAATGAGAGACACTGAATTTTATAGAGGAGAAAATGGAGAAAAGGCACAGGGGAGAAATTCCTGAACAGAACAGCAATGGCTGGTGCTGAAAGATTGAAAATGACAAATGGGACCTCATAACATTGCAAAGTTTCCATAAGGAAAAAGACACTGTTAATAAGACAAAAGGCCTTTACATATCTTTAAATCCACAAATACATTTTGTAAGAAAACCACAGTGCCATCAAAGCTCTCTCATAGCAAACTGAGTAAATTTACTTCATTAAACCAATGGATTTACATTTGTCAAATGAAATTGATTAAATCTATAGCCACTGACATTCTTGTGCATCTAGTCCTTGTCATTGGTCCAAGAATTTACTATGCAGAATCACCATATGCTATGTTCAAGTTATTGTTTTATGAGAACAGTGACTACAGAGGAAATGGAAGGAATTCCTAAGATTTTAGAGAGACTGTAATCTTATATAATGGTCTTTATTTGCTGTGCTTATTTTGAGAAACTTCTTCATATTTGGCATGAAAGGAATCATGGGCTACACCTGTTCTAAGTATTGGTAGCCTGTGTTTCTTTTAACTTCAACTGGTTTCTGTAACCACATGCTGAGTTGTGCATGCCCCATTTCTTGTAGAAATTTTGTAATTCAGGAAGGTGACAGCAGGTCCTTCCTCCTTACAAATAAGTGTCCTTCTCCATTTCCTTGTTGATGCTGACACTTCTCTGGCTAACAGACTCTGGGGTGTAGAGGGCTGTTCTTGAATCTCTGAGAATATTTTTCTCTCATCATGAAGCTGAAGATTTATAAGTATGCCTTATCCTCTAAGGGACAGAATCAGACAGTTTATTAGAAAGAATATGATTATGAACTATCAAGCTTCTTGCACATTTCTTGATGGCCAGCATTACTCATGCTGTAAGGAGTCGAACATATATTCCTTTCTCTTATTCAATAGTGACAGCAGATTGAAAGATGTATCATTAAAGGAATAGCCCTCATCCAGCAGGCAGTAAATCTTAACCCTTCATTTACAGTATCGCCAATGTTTTAGCTTTTCTAAACCAGAAAAAAATAAGAAAATAAAGTTTTTATTTAAAATGAAACATCAATGCCCGTCAACTACAAGTATAGTATGTGAATGTGTGTATGAGTGCATGTGTACATTAATATGTGCTTATCTGCATGTGTATGTGTACACACACCCTGTTGCTATTGGGGATATGAGAGTGTGATCTATAGAAAGTTTGTTTACACTTTCCATAATGTAGATATATAGATTGACATACAGTTCTCAGGCTTAGAGTCAAGCACCTTATGCCACTGGTCTATCTACCATTAAAGAGATGGATTCAAAATTGTCTGTTTATTGTTCATCTATATATTTTTCTTTTTTTTTTCTTTTTCCAATTTTTATTAGGTATTTTCTTCATTTACATTTCAAATGCTATCCTGAAAGTCCCCTATACCCTTCCCTGCCTGCCTCCCTACCAACCCACTCCCACTTCTTGGCATTGATGTTCCCCTGTACTGGGGCATATAAAGTTTGCAAGACCAAGTGGCCACTATTGCCAATGATAGCTGACTAGGCCATCTTCTGCTACATATGCAGCTAGAGACACCAGCTCTGGGGGTACTGATTAGTCCATATTGTTGTTCCACCTATAGGGTTGCAGACCCCTTCAGCTCCTTAGGAACTTTCTCTAGCCCATCCATTGGGGACCCTGTGTTCCATCCTAAAGTTGGCTGTGAGCATCTACTTCTGTGTTTTCCAGGCACTTGCATAGCCTCACAGGAGACAGCTATATCAGAGTCCTTTCAGCAAAATCTTGCTGGTATATGCAATAGTGTCTGTGTTTGGTGGCTGATGATGGGGATGGATTCCCAGGTGCAACAGTCTCTGGATAGGTCTGTGGATTCATTTCTGGGTCTTCAATTCTATTCTATGGGCCTACCAGTCTGTCCAGTACCATGAAGTTTTTATCGCAATTACTCTGTAGTACAGCTTTAGGTCAGGCATGGTGATTCCACCAGATGTTCTTTTATGTTGAGAAGAGTTTTTGCTAGTCTAGGATTTTTGTTATTCCAGATGAACTTGCAAATTGTCTTTTCTAGATCCATGAAGAATTGAGTTGGAATTTTGATGGGGATTGCATTGAATCTGTAGATTGCTTTCAACAAGATAGTCATTTTTACTATATGGATCCTACCAGTCCATGAGCATGGGAAATCTTTCCATCTTCTGAGGTCTTCTTTGATTTCTTTCTTCAGAGACTTGAATTTCTTGTCATAATAGATCTTTCACTTCCTTAGTTAGAGTCACACCAAGTTATTTTATAGTATTTGTGACTATTGTGAAGGGTATTGTTTCCCTAATTTCATTCTCAGTCCATTTATCCTTTGTGTAGAGAAAGGCCATTGATTTGTTTGAGTTAATTTTATATCCAGCTACTGCGCTGAAACTGTTTATCAGGCTTAGTAGTTCTCTGGTGGAATTTTCAGGGTCACTTATATATACTATCATATCATCTGCAAATAGCGATAATTTGACTTCTTCCTTTCCAATTTGTATCCCCTTGACCTCCTTTTGTTGTCCAATTGCTCTGGCTAGGACTTCAAGCACTATATTGAATAAGTAGGGATAAAGTTGGCAGCCTTGTCTAGTACCTGATTTTAGTGGGATTGCTTCGAGTTTCTCTTCATTTCGTTTGAAGTTGGCTACAGGTTTGCTGTATATTGCTTTTATTATGTTTATGTATGGGCCTTGAATTCCTGATGTTTCCAATACTTTTATCATGAAAGGGTGTTGGATTTTGTCAAATGCTTTCTCAGCATCTAAGGAGATGATCATGTGGTTTTTGTCTTTGAGTTTGTTTATATAGTGGATTATGTTGATGGATTTCCATATATTAAACCATCCCTGCATCCCTGGGATGAAGCCTACTTGGTCATGATGGATGATTGTTTTGATGTGTTATTGGATTCGGTTAGTTAGAATTTTATTTTATTTTATTGTTTATTATTTATTTATTTACTTGCTTTCATTGATTGATTGATTGATTGATTGATTGATTGATTGATTGATTTTTCGAGACATGGTTTTCCTGTATAGCCCTGGCTGTCCTGGAACTCACTTTGTAGACCAGGCTGGCCTCAAACTCAGCAATCTGCCTGACTCTGCCTCATGAGTGCTTGGTCTGAAGTTCTCTGTGTTTGTTGGGTCTTTATGTGGTTTAGATATCAGAGTAATTGTGGCTTTGTAGAATGAACTGGATAGAGTACCTTCTGTTCCTATTTTCTGGAATAGTTTGAGAAGAACTAGAATTAGGTCTTCTTTGTAGGTCTGATAGAACTCTGCACTAAACTCATCTGGTCATGGGCTTTTGTTGGTTGGGAGAATATTAATGACTGCTTCTATTTCTTTAGTGGCTATAAGACTGTTTAGGTTATTAATGTGATCCTGATTTAACTTTGGTACCTGGTATCCGTCTAGAAATTTGTCCGTTTCATCCAGGCTTTCCAGTTTTGTTGAGTATAGCCTTTTGTAGAATGATCTACAAAAATGTTTTAGATTTCCTCAGGATCTGTTGTTATGTCTCCCTTTTCATTTCTGATGTTGTCAATTAGGATGCTGTCCCTGTGCCCTCTAGTGAGTTTGGCTAAGGGTTTATCTATCTTGTTGATTTTCTCAAAGTACCAGCTCCTGGCTTGTTTGATTCTTTGAGTAGTTCTTTTTGTTTCCACTGGGTTGATTTTGCCCCTGAATTTGATTATTTCCTGCAGTCTACTCCTCTTGGGTGAATTTGCTTCCTTTTGTTCTAGAGATTTTAGGTGTCCTTTCAATCTGCTAGTGTATGCTTTCTCTAGTTTCCTTTTGGAGGCATTCAGAGTTATGAGTTTTCCTCTTAAAACTACATTCATTGTGTCCCATACGTTTTTGTATGTTGTGGCTTCATTTTCATTAAAATGGACTTTGTACATTTAAGGCAAGCACTGTATCATTGGCTACTCTGCCACCCACTCTAAGAGATTTTTCTATCAATTTTAGAAAATAGTACTTTACTATCATACATGTGGTCTTTC
Source organism: Mus minutoides (assembly GCA_902729485.2). NCBI lineage: Eukaryota > Metazoa > Chordata > Mammalia > Rodentia > Muridae > Mus > Mus minutoides. The sequence goes on from LR753662.1 coordinate 125,680, forward strand.
TATACTTAAATGGATAAACTACCTATGTGATTACAGGCATCAGGGTATAGTAAGCACTTGTTGAATCCAATCACAGTATTGCGTTTAGTACCACTTGTAAAAATCTACTCATGTGCATGTTTCTTTAAGTAATTAATGAAGCATTGTTCCACTTACAAAAGTTAAAAGGTCACTCTTAAAGAGTAGCCAATGATACAGTGCTTGCCTTAAATGTACAAAGTCCAGGGTTTATCCCTGTCATTTGAAAGGAAGAAATACAGAAAGAAATTAAAGACTTTTTAGAGTTTAATGAAAATGAAGCCACAACATACAAAAGTCATCACAGCCCCTTGCTCTATAGGGATGGGAAACATCATGACATTGAAATCCCATTGTGTTTCATGGTACTTACAGTACTATAAGCAAAATATCCTGGTGCAATTAGCTGTGTGTTTTTATTTATACATTCTAAAAATGTGTGATCTCGTGTATAGATTTTAAAGCTACTTAGAAAGTGATTGCTAAGCCAGAACACAAAACACTGATGTTTTAGGGAATGCACAAGAGGTCTGTTAAATTTTTCATTGTGCTTTATATATTGATGTTTTTCTTTGATTTGATGTTGTTAAGAGGATTGGTTGCTTTTTCTGAGTTGCTCAGCCTGACATGTAACTTACTATGCATTCTAAGTAGTCTTTTGATACAGTTTTCTCTCACCTCTTTTGTATAATCATATCTTGCTGGTTTGTGTTATTTTTAAGATTTATATTTATTTATGATGATGTATTTGTGGGTGTAGGTTTGTGCATATGAGTATCAGTGCCCATGGAGACCAGGGGCATCGGATGCCTTGGAGATGGAGGTAAAGGATGATGTGAGCCACTTATTGTAGGTGTTAAGAATCACATTACATCTTTAAGTAGACTTTATATTAGATGTAATGCTTAGTTCTTTCTCTATTATACAATCCTACAATTACCAGTCTTGATCAGATGATATAAGAATTACTGGGATAATGAAGCTAGGTAAACCAATCTGAGCAGGTAATAATTAAAGCAGCTGAGTGCCTTTTGCAAGTGAGTCATCTCATCACTTCTCACCTATCTATTTTGTGTTAATGAATGGTATGGATTATTTCAACAGGGCACAGCTACAAGGATCCAAGGTATTACTCATTCTCATAAGTATTTCTGAGTAACTGTAGCATTAGGTATTGTGATGGGCCCTTCTACATGAGGATGATGGTTATACAAAGGCTCTTAGTAACGTAACATAACTTTAACCATTCCAGCTTTGTCATGGATGGAAAAAAAATCATGAGCAAATTCATCTACATCAAGTAAGCATCCATACTAAAACCCTTGGACTGTGATTTTACTACTTTTAAATTTTTTAATTTTAATTTTAAGAATTTCATACATGTATGCAGAAACCTTTGATCATTTCTGCCACAAAATTATCCTCTTGTTCTTGTCCTTTATTTCCCAGTGTCCTCACTGCTAACTTCATGTCATTTCTTAAAAATTTCCATAGCTCATTAGTTCATGTTGCCAATATCTGTATGAACATATGTTATTTCTCAGCTGGCCTGAAGGCATCTATTTTATCATTTTCACTACGATTTCCTTTTCTATCCTGTCTCTGAAAATTGAATTATATTTAACAATATATGTGCTTACATTCAAATCCAGGCATATTTATGTTTTAGAACTTCTTTGATATAACTTCACAAGTTTTATACTGGAATATATTTCAATATACTGCCATGTATCTCAATGCCATCAGAAAAATATGTATGCTCAAAAGTTTTAGGTCTTTTAAAACAATGTCTGAATATTGTCCTAGCAAGAAAGTGTTTTATTTATTATGTCTGTTCTGTCAGGAAAAGGAAAGCCATTGTGCAGAACTTCAGACATACCTACTAAGAAAATGACATTAAGTTTTGATTTAGTATAATGTCTAGGCATCAGTAAATCATATTAGATTGAAAATCAAAGCATAAAATTCTTGTTATAAAGTTTTCTTTCCCCAAATATTAGTTTATGCAGAATAAGATAATAAATATATTGCATAAAGGCTGACTATACCAAAGAAAACTTCATATTCTATTTTTCTTCTCTGTTTCTCTCTCTCTCTCTCTCTCTCCCCCCTCTCTCTCTGTCTCTCTGTTCCCCTTTGCACCCTTTCTCTCCTTCTCCCCACTTATTCAAGAGACTATTTCTTGACATTCTTCATTCTTCTCTAGTCATACATATCATTATTAAATAGTTTCATTCTGAGAAAAAATTTTAGTTGAAAATACATTGTCATAGTAAAACTACGAACACATTTTAAAAAACCCTCTTTTTCCAAAAATAAAGACTTAAAATCACAAAATATTTAGAAAATATGGAACTGATTCTTCTATTTATCACAAAAAGTATATTTTCCTACTCCCATCCAAATTATAAAATCACAGCAATTCTTTAAGCTCAAATTGCTTCTTGAAATTCTTTGACCGCTCTCAGAATTTGGGTTTCTCTGATACTTTGGGAATGGAATGAACTGTACTTTTATATGTGTTGGTATTGTTCTGTTGTTTTGAGGTCTCAGTCCAATGTGTCCATGTGTGAACAATGGGAGGGAATGCAGTATGACAGGTTTGACAGGCAACAAGGCGAACTCATCAGCAGGTGAAACAAAAGGTGGGGTTCCTTTTTGTGAGTTATTAGTTTTTACATTGATTATGGGATTACCTTCATTAGATTAGATTAGATGAGATTAGAGATTAGATAGTAGAGATTAGATTAGACTAGATTAGATTGGAGGAAATTTTCATGTAGAAATTAATGTCCTCATGTTGTTTTTGGATAGATTGTAGATACCATTTTATGGTAAGACTATTCTTACATTTTTCTCAATTGCACTGCTGAAACAGCAGTATTTGGAATGAAAATATGTAAATATTGCATGATGCTCAATATTTCAGTAAGTTGTAATAAATTTTTAATTGAACTATGTCAAATGTTCAACTGTGAGTCTAGAGTTGCAGGTGTGATTGACAGCTCTGTCTTTCCATGTTTACATCCTGAATGACCTTAGGTAATTAGCGTACCCTTTCCAAACCCTTCTATATGTGATTCAATAATCACCATTGGGAATGGAGTGACCATATAATGATTTCGCATTATAATCTTATAGTGATCTCATTTAAGTGTTCCTTATTTAATAATTCTGTGTTTTGCATCTTGGATATTCTAAGATTCTGGGCTAATATCTGCTTATCAGTGAGTGCATATCTAGTGACTTCTTTTGTGATTGGGTTACCTGGGTAGGGGAGCAGGGTAGGGAGTGGTAGAGGGAACTTTGGGGATAGCATTTGAAATGTAAGTGAAGAAAATATCTAAAAAATAAAAAAAAAAAGAAAAGAAAAAACACGGGTTAACAAGGAATAAACTTAACAACTATATATGATAATAAAAAAGCAAATATCTAATAAAAAATAAAAATAAAAAAGAATTCTGCTTCATTTCAATGTTTTAAGGTGTTCAACTGAACTATTATTTTGAGAAATCAAAGTAACTGAATCCAATTAGTAGGCTTATAATTCTGTCCTCAACAAAACTCATCACATATTTCATCAAAATATTTCTATTTAAGATAGTCCAATAATGACTAAAGGTGTTGATTTTATTAATTCTAGTGATGATCACTTGTCATTGCTAAAATATGTAGAAGTAAATCTCTTGATATTTATAATTGAATTCAAAGCAATCAAAGTTTAAGATAAAATACAAATTTTCACTCAGAACAGATGAAGACTATGTGATTGCCTACCAATATAGAGTCAGGTACCAATGCTGAGAGCTGACTTTCCATCATGTGTTAGCACTGTAGACAAATATTACTAAGACATGGACAGTGAATTAAAATGAACATTCTTCCTCTCAACACAGTGTAGACATAGTTCCTCTTTTGGCTCCTTCTTTATCCATGTACCACCTTTCATGCGGAACCTGTGGAGGGCTAAGCTTAGAGACCTTTGTATCACAACACTAAAACACAAGTCTTAACATGCTGGAGTTCTGAGTTGCTGCAGGAAAAGGGATTCCCTAAGTCCTGGGACATTACCTTATACTTCCATGTGAGCAAGAATTGAAAGTGAACTGTATTTGCAGGCTCTTCTAAGATATGAAAGAAGAAGGGAAGGCATAAATAATGTTTATATGTGTTCTTTAGTTTGATTCTCTGCTTAGGTTCTTTGAGGTTTTTCATGCAAACTCATTTAGATAAAGTATAGTTTTGATGAAATACATATTAATTTCATGAAATGATTAATAAAACAACAAATCAGTAATTATTTCATGACATTTTTGTTTATGGCCAATCCTCTTTCCAATAAAATCCATGATCAAATATTAAGTGAATTTAACTATTTTCTTATTAAATTACATTTTTAGTTCCTTGGACAAAATTAAAGATAAAACATCAGACTAGAAAGTATTGCTTTCAATTTTCTCTTCACTTCATCAGTGTGATTAACTAACACAGCACTCATTGCCACAATTTTTGTTTAATTTTTCACAAATATGATTAAGCTAACATTAATATACTCTGAATGTAAATAATGCCTTAAACCGAATAAGACTTAAGCATCCCTCAAGTTTTGTGAACTTGTAACTGGACTGATGTACAATGCTCATTTCTTCAGTGGTAGTTAGGATTTACTTTAGGAACAAGATCACCTTTGTTGTATCATTCCTTCACCTCTGACAGGCAGTTATACAAAAGAACACACACACACACACACACACACACAAACACACTCACATACACTCTCTCACTAGCACACACACACACACACACACACACACACACACACACACACACACATCCCTTCTGTTTTGTCATCCTAACAGATTTCTCATCTGTTTCTCACAAATGACATCATGTGAACATTGTTTGATTTTCGCATTGATGTTAAAGGCAAAATTCAGACGATTAAACCACATTTTTATTGTTTAGTAGTGACAAAATTCCAAAAGTCATGTCTTCATATTGCCATCTGTGTAATTTTAGTTTTGAGAAAAAAATTAATAATGCACTACACATTTAAAATTTCAGTAGACAATGCTAAGATGCCAGCTCTAGTATTTATGCATATATTTATGTAGGAGTAACAGTGTTTATAGATTTAAAATAAAATAGAAATTGCCAATGAGAGTGGACAAAGAAGCTTTAAGAGAGAGAGAGAGGTAGAGTATAATATAACACTGATGTCTTAATATGGTTCATATCGCTGTGATAAAATACAATGGCCAAAGACGAGAAAAATGTGTTTATTTCACCTCACCACTTACAAGTTCATCATTTAGAAAAGCCAAGGCAGGGAAGCAGGGCAGGAATTTGAAGGCAGGAACAGGAGTAAAGACCAAAGAGGAACATCCATTACTTTCTTGCTTTCCATGGCTTGCTTACCCCACTTGCTTACAGACTTGCCCACAACAACTTATATAAGCATTTTTCTCAACTGAGGCTCCTCTTCCCAGATAAATCTAGATCATGTCAAGTTACAGAAATCTAAATATCGTGACATGTAATATAGAAGTGTAAGTGGGGATAGTGCCTGTGAAGAGCTTCTGCATTCTATAAATTCAAACATAATTTAAAATAATATTACTTCTAAAGCAAACTACTATCAAATTGGGGGTGAGTGGATTGAGAGACTGGTCAAAGAAAAGCAAGAAAACCTACAACACGTTATAGTCAGAGAGAATGAGAATGAGCTAGAAAGAGAGACAGAGACAGCAACAGAGAATTTTTTTCAGTATTTTTGTAGTATGTTAGCAAAAATGAGAGTTTGAAAGCAATAACCTTTGTTTTCTCATATTTCGAAATAATCCCAACTTATTCTAACTTGATGGAGGGCTACTTAAATAAAGAAAAAAAAAAAAAAAAAAAAAAAGAAACAAAGTCTCTTCATATTACCAAAAATAAGGAGCACAGAATAGAAGTCAGAGGTGGAGACTAAACTTTCTGCCTTAGCACTCATTAGATAAAGACTTTATAAACGAAAACTAATATGGATTTAATGATGCTTTATATACAGATGTTAAAAAGGTTCCAAGTATAAAAAGTCTAATTAGATGCTATTGTTAGTAGTTTGCTTAAGAAATAATATATTTTAAATTACATTTGAATTTGTTGAATGCATTCAAATATTGTGACACTGAAAATCTTTAAGCGATTTATTTATAAGTAAAATAAATCATAAAATTGTGTGCAGAATGGGACTTATAAAAGGTCAAATCATTAATTAGATTTTTTGTTCTTTTCATGGTCTTGAGAACAGACACCAGTGCATGCTAGGCAAACACAGTATTCCTGAGTTACTGCTGGCTACTAGTTCTGTTTCTCAGATTAGATGTCTTTGTCAAACTCACTCTAACTGCAACTTAAGATTCTCCTGCATGAGTCTAGAAAATGGTAGAATTTCAAGTATACATTGTAATTCACACATATACATATGTATGTGTAAACCATTATTTCATGTCAAGAAACCACCTCATCCTAACCTATAATGAGCATATACACATGTTGCCTCTTTGATTTTTTTCCTCACATATCCTGAATCAACAATATAGAAGTCAATTTTCACACTTCCAGTGAATATCCATTCATTTCCTTTGGCTTCTAGACTTTAAAATCAAGGACAATAGAATGTAACCTCTCTCTCTCTCTCTCTCTCTCTCTCTCTCTCTCTCTCTCTCTCTTCATGAAAAAGTCTATCCTAATACAGTAGCATGCAACACTAACATATAGAATCTTCAAGGTATAAACACACTAATATTTTGTTACTTTTGGACCTTGCAATTAATAATTTGTAAATAATAAAAATGAGAGTAGATAATTGTAAATAAGAGAAAATAGACATTTTCTCTTTTTTGTTTTGAAATACTAGAATACAATATTCACACTCCTATATACATTTTTCTTCTTCTTTACCACAGCCTATTTCATTTAAAGTTCTAATTTCAGGTTCTTTATAATTTCTTTCAGCAATATATATTAATATTGGCTTTGGGGCATAACAGACTTGCTTCTATGACTCTTGTGACTTGAGTATATGTTACTCTTAATCATCGTATACATTAATGGTTGAGAGGTGACAAAATTATATAACATCTACAGACCACACATTTTATATGACCACTGAGGAATGATTTATGTACATAACCTGCACATATTGCAAGTTATATTTTGATAGGACATGAAATAAATTTCCAGAGAGTATCTGCAATAAAGACAGTAGTCATGTCTGGTATCTGGAAAGCTTCCTTCCATGTTATAACTCTTCTTATATTAAACATTTCTATCTGGCTTTTTTTTATTCTAGATATTATAGTTAAGTATGAAATTAGTATTTTTTTTATAAATGGATTAATATATAATAAAATAGTTTTGCAAGTTGATTTGTTAACAACAATCCATATAAGTAAATAACAATCCATATATGTAAAGATTAAAATCACTCTGTTCTTGTCAGCCATTTGGTAAGGTACATTGCAGGGTTTGCATAGGACATATGAAATTCCTACCAACATTCATACAAAACTCTTTATATATTTTATTTTATTCAAAATCCACCAGATAAAATTATAGCTCTTTGGTTCAGTATGGCTCAGCTACCTTCAGTGTGAATATTCTTTCTTACAATGCCCCGGTAATGCATGAGGGTCTGCATCCTCCACAGCTTTGCAAGTGCTTGCTGTGACGGATACTCTGTTGTTTTGTCCGATTTGAACATCCCAGAAACATATCGCCTTATTGTTGTATTATATATTTCTCTAATGATTCACAGTGCTGCATATATTCCCCTGTGCTTATTTTCCATCAGATACTTTATGCAGTTAAATTTCTATTCCAAGTTTTCATTGATCCTTCCTGGGATGTTCATTAATGGAGCATGATAAGTTGATGTGTAAGTCTGGACAGATGATTCAGTGAGTGAGAACAATTTCAGCTAGTGGATAGAACCTGAGTCCTGCTCCCAACAACAATGATAGCTGACCCACAACCAGGCATAAGGGGATCTTCTGGCTTTTAATGGCTCCGTTACTCAATTATGAAATACTCAACATCCCACTTATACATTAAATTAAGAATAAAGATTTTTTTAAAGACTTAAAAATATCAACATGGATACTTCCTGCAAATTTAAGATAAAGTATCTGGCAAGGAGTTTATCCCAATTTGTCAGCACCAATTTTCACATTCTACTATTTACCTTTAATTAGATGGACAGAATGATATAATTGATAGCATAACCTTTGGTGATAAATATCAGATATATTTGATTCAAATAATTCATGATTATTTCCTCATAGGGGTATTAATGTTAGCATTTTACATTTTAAGTTTATGATGGCTTTTTGCTGAAGGGCAGCTTCTACAGTTCAGGTTTACAGAGGAGAGTCATGGAGTGGGTGGTCAATCACTCAGTTGGCTTTTCTCTGAGAGAACAAAACTTTGCTATCTGTGACTAGCATAAAGAAAAGTGGAACAGAGAAAAGCTCTCTGGTACCAATGACAAGGAGAAAAATCACACATGTACACACACACACACACACACACACACACACACACACACACACACACACACTTAGTAGATGAAGCAAGGTTCTACCAACTTTATTTTTTCCTTTTATGGCTTATGTATCCCAGTAAAGTCTTTCAAGTCATATAAAAATTATAATGTGGTTACATCCTATTTTTATTCAAGTGAATGATCCCAATTAGTATATGTTTAAAAACAAACAAAAAAGCAGTATGTTTGCAATACCTTTACATGAGAATAAACATGACACAGCTGAAAAACAAATTGTTCCCCCAAATACATATACATTTGTGTCTAAGTGACTTCTTATACATGAACAAAGTTTAAACAAGTACGGTATTGTTCTCAGATAGTTCTCTTACAGTTACAAAGAATGAATCAATTGTATCATTTATTCTAAAAATAATTTTTAAAGAAAAAAATCACCTTTATTCCTCTTTTCCTTCTTTAATCAAAACCATATCTTCTCATATAAAAAACCAACCCTGTACTGTTATTTTCTTAAACATTTTATTACATTTTATTACATATTTTCTTTCTCTCTCTCTCTCTCTCTCTCTCTCTTTCTTTCTTTCTTTCTTTCTTTCTTTCTTTCTTTCTTTCTTTCTTTCTTTCTTTCTTTCTTTCTTATTTGGTGGGCCAATGAATTTCTTGGAGTTACTTACAAGAAGGTAGGTGATTTTCTTTTTTTTTCTTCCCTTTTTTTTCTTTTAAATTGGATATTTTATTTATCTACATATCAAGTGTTATTCTTTTTCCTGGTTTAAAGTAATCTTATAAAAAATCATCAAATAATCATAAATCTTAACTTTTATATAAAAAAACAGTCACTTTTGCTTTAAAACCTCAGAGTCCATAGTATTCACCAACAATTTCTTATGAAATTATATCAGGAAGCCAAGGGCAAAATGAGTACAAGAAATTAATCGCCACCTTGATTAGCTACCCAGTTTTAGTAAGAAAGGCAGCTTAGATAGTACTAGTCCAGCTCCCATTGTTTCCATTCCAGGACCTCAAAAAATCTTTATCTCAATTATCGAATGTGGGCCTGTCTGAACTTTAAATCACCCCTCAAGATTTTCTACACCAAAACCAGTAACAAAAAAATATCTTAATTTTACTTACATTCTACCTCTCAAATTCTTTCTAAGGCTAATGGTTGTTTCATTAATTTGCTCTATCAGTAATGTTTGAAATAGATGAACCGCTAAGATTTTAAGTGTCAATGACACTGCACAGTGACTGGTTGAAGGCCACGTTAGAATTGTCCTACAGCTAGTAGATTATGAGGGATATGATTACTGTGCTGTTTACATAGAGAGTGAAAGTTTGTAACAGCATGAAGTCCTTATGAAGTATAGTCCTCCAGACTGCCTCTCTGAGGCACATAACTGGTTGTGCTAACCAGTGGGCCACATTCAATGACCTCTAAGTCTCTTTTGCTCTTTTTCTTGAGAGGCCCCTAACACCTTTTAAGTTGAAATTTATCAATTTGTATATATGTATTTATTTGAAACAATATATGGAGAGACAAAAGAAAGACAGAGAGAATGAGAAAATAAATATAAACCATTCTTTTTGTCATTAGATGTTGCAAGGACTAATTTTTTTTTTAATTAGATTTTTTTAAATTTTTCTTGAATCCTTTTTTACAGTCTTTACATCATCACTGTCCCAGTCTGCCCTCTGACTGCTCCCAATCCCATGCAGTCACCATCACCTCCCACCCCCAGCTCCAAGAGGATCCTCCCACACCCGCCCCACTAGACCTCTTCACTCCCTGAGGCCTCAAGTCTCTCTAGGGTTATGTGCATCTTCTCTGACTGAGTCCAACCTCGAAGTCCTCTGCTGTATATGTTTTTGGGGCCTCATATCAGCTAGTATATGCTTTCTGGTTGTTGGTCCACTGTCTGAGAGCTCTTTAGGGTCCAGGTTAGTTGAAAGTACTGGTCTTCCAATTGGGTCGCACTCTTCAGCTACTTCCAGCTTTTCCCTAATTCAACCGCAAGGGGCCCTGGCTTCAGTGCAAGGACTAATTTTTAGTTTACCAAAGCATGTTTACCAAGTCAATTGCTCAAATAGACGTGGATCTTCCTCACGTCCTCTGCTCTTTCACTCACAATTACCCATCTTTTTCTTAATCATACATAACCTAGTTTACTGTAAAGCTATAATATTTTAGGATAATATAGAATTTATTACTTTTTAATTAAGAGTATAGCTGATATTTTCGAGCTAATCTTAGACTCTATGTCAGTTTTTATAGAACAAGCTTTCATTATGTTTCATGAGAGTTATGTGGAACCCATAGATAATTTTCAGGGATATTGGACAGTTTTTGGATTTGTTTGTTGGAAATATATGTATTGTTGACACATGAGGCATATATTTTTATTATTTTCTTTGTTTCATACTTCATATGGATTTGTAGTTTTCTTAATTCATGTATTTGTACTTTTACTTTCCCCCCTTTTATTGAAAATGCCTTTTCTAACAATATCCTGAGTACAGTTTCCCTCCCCTCTCTTTCTCCCAGGTCCTCCCCACTTCTCCTCCCTTCTTCTGAATCCACTCAGTTTTTGTCCCTCATTAGAAAAGAACTGGCTTCTGAGTCAATTATGACAAAAATATAATAAGATAAAACAAAAACTTGCACATCAAAGTTGGACGAGACAAACAGATGGAAAGCATCCCAAGAGAAGCCATGCCAATCAGGACACTCTTCATTTGTTCACGCAGAATTTCCATGCAAACAGTGAACAGTAGCTCCAGTACACATTCAGAGGACCTACTGCATAGCCGGGCTTGTCCTCTACATGCTACCTCAGTCTCCGTGAGTTCACATGACTTCTGACAATGCCCATTCAGAGGGCATCTTCAAATCCCTCTGACTCTTACTTTCTGCCTCTTCTTCCCTTGTCTCTGAGAGAGAGGATTTGGTAGAGACAGCCCGTTTAGGGCTGAGCATTCCAAGATCTCTAACTCTCTGCATAATATCTGGCTATGGGTCTCTGAATTAGTTTCCATCTGCTGCAGGAGGAGGCTATTCTGGTGATGGCTTGACAAGGCATTGTTTTATGAGGAGAGCAGAATGCCATTAGGAATCATTTAATTCCCAGTTTTTACTTTTTGATCGTAGTATTTGGTTTTACCAGAAGTCCCTGAGCTATCTGGTTTCTCTTTTTCATTACCTAAAGTAGTGGCAGTATGTGTTCTAACTCAGTGAACCTTAAGACAAATCATGTATTTCTTGGTTAAGGTGTTGTGACACCATTGCCGTAGTGTGTCTTTCTGGCAGCACAGCCTTGTTCAAAGGTTTTGTGGCTAGACTATATTTTTCTTTTGGTAGCAGTTCAGAGTATTTCGTTGTACCAAAGAAGCTAGCAAGTAGTGGTAAAGGCAATATTTAGGCATCAGTTTGACCTCTCCATGTTTTGTGAGTTAATCAGGTGTTTTCTTTAGCAATGAGACCTTTCTGTTAGTTTGTGGACAGAAATATATACAATTGGCAAGAGCCTATGGTTTGGAAATTCCCATGGGGACTCCTATTTAGCCAGCAACTCAGCTAAATGCAACTCAACCCCAATGCTCAATGCTTCACTTGCTGAAATTAAAAAAAAAAAAAAAAAAAAAAAAAAAAAAAAAAAAAAAAAAAAAAAAAAAGGTTCAGTTGGGTATCTTTCCCCTCATCACTTGGTAATTTCACTTAGATTATCTTCACATGTGCATATATTTTGGAAGCTCCTCTTATACTAAGTCTACATACTGCTCATCAAATATCCATTAATATAATGGGGGACATCACTTCTCATAGTTACTCCCTCACCGTTACTTTCCATCAAGCTCCCTACAGTTCTCTCCCTATCTTTCTATTTCCTATTACCCATACTATTTCCTTCTCATATTAAGATTTTTTTTTTTGTCTTTGCCCCATATTCTTACTCTATACCTAACCTCTGTGGTTTTATGGATTGTAGTTTGGTTTTCATGGACTTAACAGTTAATAGCCACATATGAGTGAATATATGCCATATTTGTCTTTCTATATCTGGGTTACTTCACTTAGAATTAATTTTTTTCTGGTCCATTTATTTACCTGTGAATCTCATGAATTCATTTTTAAAAATATTTATTAATTTACAACCCAAATTCTGCCCACTACTGGGGCCACCACAAACACCCACCCCAATCCTCCTCTCATTCTCTTCTAAGAGACACCCACACACTCACCCGCCAACCCACCCCATGCATATTCCTTACTCTGGCACATCAAGTATCTTCCAGATTATGAACATCCTTTACCACTAAGTCGAGACAAGGTTGACTTTGGGGAAATGGATACCACAGTGTGACTACAGCTTTAAAAAGAGCCTTTGGAAGTCAGTCTGGTGTTTTCTCAGAAAACTGGACATAGTACTACTGGAGGATCCAGCAATACCCCAGAAGATGTTCCAACTGGTAAAAAGGACACATGCTCCACTATGTTCATAGTAGCCTTATTCATAATAGCCAGAAGCTAGAAAGAACCCAGATGTCCCTCAACTGAGGAATGGATACACAAAATGTGGTACATTTACACAATGGAGTACTATTCTGCTATTAAAAAAATGAATTTATGAAATTCTTGGGCAAATGGATGTATCTGGAGGATATCATTCTTAGTGAGGTAATCCAATCACAGAAGAAGTCATTGGATATGCGCTCACTGATAAGTAGATATTAGCCCAGAAACTTAGAATACCCAAGATACAATTTGCAAAACACAAGAAAATCAAGAAGGAAGACCAGCATGCAGATACTTCATTCCTCCTTTGATTAGGAAAAAAAAAAAAAAATGGAAGGAGTTACAGAGACAAAGTTTAGAGCTAAGACAAAAGGATGTACCATCCAGAGACTACCCCACTGGGGGATCCATCCCATAATCAGCCACTAAACTCAGACACTAATGCATAGGACAGCAAGAGTTTGCTGAAGGGACCCTGATATAGCAGCTTCATATGAGGCTATGCCAGTGGATGGCAAACACAGAAGTGGATGCTCACAGTCACCTATATGACGGAACACAGGGCCCACAATAGAGAAGGTAGAGATAGAACCCCAGGACCTGAAGGGGTCTACAACCCTATAAGAGGAACAACAATATGAACTAACTAGAACCCCCAGAGCTCGTGTAGCAGAAGATGGCCTAGTTGGCCATCATTGGGAAGAGAGGCCCATTGGTATTACAATCTTTATATGCCCCAAAACAATGGAATGCCAGGTCCAAGAAGTGGGAGTGGGTGGGCAGAGGTGCGAGGGGAGAGGAAACTTTTGGGATAGCATTTGACATGTAAACTAAGGAAAAAAAAAAAAAAGCCTTTGCTCCAGTTGTTGTGAGTCCACATGAAGATTAGGGTGTATGTCACTGGGGGCTTCATCCCTGTCCTTGTGTGTTCTTTTGTTGGTTGTTCAGTCTCTGAGATCCCCCAGGCTAGTTGACTCTGTTTGTTCTCTGGTGAGGTTCTTATCCTCTGCAGTAACTTCAATCTTTCCCCTAACTCTCCCATAATAGTCACCAACCTTCATCCAATTTTTGGCTATTCATAACTGCTTCTGTTTCCGTCAGCTGCTCTCAGAGGACAGGCATGCTAGGCTCTTGTAGGCAGTTACAGAAGGTTATGGGTTGAACTACTTCCATATTGGGAAATGAACTCATTGTGTAAATGTACCATATATTCTCTACCCATTCTTCTGTTGGGGGAATCAAGATCGTTTCTACCTTCTGGATATTATGAGTGGAGGAATAGCAATGAACAGAGTTAAATAAATGTATGTGTGGAAGGCTGAAGTATCTTTTAGGCCTATGCTGAAAAGTGCTTGTCCTGGCTAGTTTTACATCAACTGGACACAAAGTAGTGGCATCTGAATGGAAAGAACCTCAATTGGGAAAATGCCTTAATATGATTCAGCTGTAGGTTATTTTCTTTACTATTCATTGGTAAAGGAAGTGTTGTCGGCTTATTTTGGATGGTGCCATTATTAGGCTGGTGGTCCTCAGTTCTACAAGAAAGCAGGCTAAGCAAGCCATGATGAGCAAGCCAGTAAGCAGCACCCCTCCATAACCCCTGGATCAATTCCTGTTCTAATTGACTTCCTGTCCGTTGATAATGAAATGTGCTTTGGGAAGTGTAAACCATAATGTTCCATGATGTTTTATCATAGCAGTAGTAACACGTAGTATTATTTCATCTTGAAAAAGGAGATGGATTTCCATTTTACTGAAGAAAATCCACACTTATTTCCACAAGTTGGCTGTACAAACTTGCAGTCTTGTCTGCAATGGATGAGTGTTGTTTTTTCCTCCATATCCTTGCCAGGAGGAGCTAGTACTTCCATTATTGATATTAGTCTTTCAGGTGGATATAAGATGAAATCTCAGGAATTTGTATTTGTGCTTCCTGATGACTAAGAAAGACTTTTAAAAATGTTTTTGCAGTTAGCCTACCTGCTGGCCCAAGTACCCTATGTTTTCCTGGGAAATGCCAGCTGCAACTGGTGTCTGGCATAAAGTAATGAGTCATGGGAGGGAAGTTAGGAGTGTTGCTTGGCTCCAGTGGAGTCCTAATGTCCTTGCTATTTATACTGGTGTCTATGCGTCTGGCATAGGGGAGATTGTTTTTGCAGGTGTTAATATTTTGTCTTTTCTTTGATGGAAGAGTGCTTTTGCCTTTGATTTCTGTTTTCCTTCTGGTTTTAAAAATAATGCTGTGGCAGTATGTTGTCTTTCAGCTAATTCTCCTAAGGTCCTGATAAATTTAAACACTGAAAATTCCATGTAATATATGTGTAGTATAAAGTTTATGTTTCTTGGTCTCTTAGAAATAGAGATGGGATGGGGGAGGATTCCAAAGGGATTCACAAGAGGGAGAAAAGCCTAGTCATCCAGTATGTTCTGCTTAGTCCCCTGGCATCAGGGGCAGAAAATGAATAGAGACAACAACACAAGGTCTGTTAGAAAGCTCGGGATGAGACTGGAGGATTGGACTTGGAAGAATGGAGGGAGAGATGCAGATCTGTAGGTAGCCAACTTTCTCCCTAGCCAATGTGTTCTATGGTTTCCCATGGATTGCCTGATAAAGGTGATTGCTAAAAGAAAGCAATTAGTGACAGGGAAAAGGCTAGGAGGGGAAGACCTGCCTTGGACTTGGTGGGCAGGGGAAAGGGAGACTGCAGCAGGTGTTCTGATGTGGTTTTAGGAAAGAGTAAGGATGGTTGGATTTGGAGGACCAGAGAAACAGGTCAAGATCTGCAGTCAGCTTTCCTGCTTACCTATAGGAGTGTATTTGCAAATTGTCATACAATGACTTCAGCGCCTCTATTTTATTTTGTTTAAAATAGAAAAAAAAATTATTAAACTTTCTGATATTTGTTGAAACTATATAGATAAACTGATTTATGTTATTGCATCTTGCAATCTTTCTAAACAAATTATGCAGCATATCAATGTCTATTGGTTTCTGTTTTTTTTCCTCAAGGAGAATCATTTTATCTGAAGAAGAAAGTCTGATACTCCATGACTTATGTCTCATTTCATATTCCTTTGTTTACCTCATTTACTCAGTGAGCATACATCTCTTTTGCAAAACTGAACATATTGATTAATTTGGGGGTTTCATAATTTTTTTCTCTTAGAATAAAAATAAATGATATATTTTAGATCCTAAGAAGGTTATTAGATTTTTGGTGAGATTTTCAAATCATTACATAACATTTTTCAGTTTGTCATAAATTATTTTATAAAGATACACCATGTAGGACTGGAATTTATGACATGTTTGGGATTATGGTATTTATTTTACAATATTATTTCATTTTCAGTAACTGCCTAACTTAAAATTACAAGAGGAAAATGTTAACCTTTTTCCATTTTACTTCTGTCATGTGAAGTTAATTTACTTTCTCCTTAAATTCATAATTTAACACTGAAAACATCTGTTCCTAAATTTTCTTATAGTACAAATTTAACTGTTTTTTACAGATGCTGGGCTAAAAGTTTTTTCTTTTACTTTTTCAGTGCCCTTTGAAGCTTTGTGCATTTTGTGAGGAATGTCTGTTTTGAATACATTATTCATGTATATAAGTGCTTTCCTATTTGACTGTTTTATCTGTGAATAACTTGAACAATGTTAACTTCTTAAATACTCTGGACATTACCTAATTTATAAAGTAATCTCTCCCTGATTAATTTGATTCTCAGATATGAAATTAACCTTGACTTCAATTTAACTTCTGAAAAATCACATCAACTGGGTAAGAATTGTAAGTATCTAGTGGTCTGTTTTATCAGAAGCTGATTGCTAGCCTTACACTGATTTCCCATTTAACTGCCACAGATGATTTGTTTCAGTCCCTTAAAAGTCACCTTTATCATACCGTTTCTTTGGTGGCCAATTCTAGCACACCCTGCATAGGCTTGTCTTTTGTTTTGACTTATTAACAACACAATGTACACCAAAAGTTCTGTTAAATGTTTGCGTTCACAATATTCATTTTCACTTGTGCTTTAGAGCATTACTCTTCATTTCTGGTTTAACCATTTTTATTGCATTAGGAGCCTTTCTTCTATTTTTGCTTCTACAATTCTCTCTGCCCTTTCTGCTGCTGTTATTTTTTTTTTCCTACTTGGAGAAGAGTTTCATATACTTCTGCTACATGTGTACTTTAAAACATTGCTTTCATTTTTATTTTAATACTGTAGTTATTCTCATGGGTTTAGGTTACTATAAGAACTTAACCTTGGTGAAGCTTTAAACAGAAGAAAATAGGCTCCTTTCTCAGCATCCTTGGAGCCAAGAAGCCTAAGATAATTTCCTCTTCAAGTACGGTTTCTGATTAAGTCGTGAATACTGGTTTATAGATGCCCATTTAGTATCAGACATCCATATGGTAGTAAAAAATGCATACTCTTAAACATGTGCATTCTTTGAGGATCCAGGACCAATTTATATTAACCAATATGAGAGTCATAGATTGAACCTCTATGTGAATAAATAAGGGATATTGTGTAATTTAATTTAGGTAAGTAGACAGGCAACATTGTTAGGAGTAAACACTAATGGTTGGGAGTGGGAAAGAAGATGTGGGAGAGAATGTGAAGAGCAGGTATCTGGGTCAGAATACTCACCATGAGTTTAAGACTAACCTATGTTACATGGTTTTTAAGATCACAAAGCCAACCTGGGTTACAGAATGATGTTCTATACAAAACAAAACAGCAAATAGACCAAAACCAAATGGTAAGAAGAACAAACAAAATACGATATGGATATTGTATGCAATATGTTGTAATTTTGCATCAAGAAGTAAAGAGAAATCAGAAGAATATAAAATGGTATTTACAAAAGAGTTGAGCTCTACACACCACATTTTAGCTCTAACAAAACAACACAAAGTATTTCACACTAAAGTTTTTTATCTAAAAATAACTGTCTTCTCATCCTTGAAAGATTCATTGATGTGACATGTCTATGCTTCAAAATAACCCATAGACATAGGGTAGAAGCAAACTATATCACAGTTGACAAAGTGACAGCTACAAAGGAGAAATAACCCCTACAGGAGAGAAGAGAGCAGGAGCAGGCCTGAATTCTTGGAATAAAGACAGCTTCCAAGAAGATATGATACACTTTCTAAGCATGACCAAAAAAAAAAAAAATTGCTTGGACAGCACTTTATCAAAACCTAATAACTGTAATTTAATGCTAATTACAGGCTGAAGTTTTTCTTTCTTTTTTTTTCCAACGTAGCATAGCTGTGTGCATCATAGTTGTGGTTATTTCAAATAAATATCTTTAGTTTGTACCCTATTCCAGAGTGCTTTGCCTGAGGATTTAAGTTCACAAAGTAATGAAACATATGGATCATTTATGACAGTAAAATAATTATAAAAATAAATTCTGAAATGCCTTCTTTTTCTAGCAAGTCTCCAAGCAAAAGCCACTTCTTTGTGTGTGTGTGTCAGGAGGTGGGGGGCGGGGAGGAGGGCCACAGAGTGTTAAATATATACAAGAAGAAGACAAATATTTTAATAACAATTTACAATTTCAATAAATATTTTGTAACAGTGAAATTTTGCTGTTCATGTTTGGCAAAATAGTCTTGTATATTATATTTGATTCTTCTACTAAAATAACATATGGTTGCTATTACTCATTAAGAAGTAGCAATCGTTGTTTTTAAGGCTTTTAGTAAAATTTATATATCAGTATAATTTTAGTTTTTATCACACGGTTAAACTACATTATACTTAATAGTTTGGAATTCCCTATGATATCAGTCTGCTGTTAAAAATAATGGATCACCATGATCAGCAATCAGTGGTCTGGAAATGAAAACAAATATTTCCCTCTAGCATGAATTTGTAATCTATGCAGATGATGCATATGATCTATTGAAAAAAAAGTGAGAAATGGAGAGAGTTTTTCAATATAATTTAAAGTGCTTGTCTGAGTGCTTTATGAATTTTGTAGAATCTTGAACAATTACCACTAGGGGGAACTAAACCCACTAAAGTTTCAAGTTGGTATTTTATCAAAGTTTACACAGTTGTAAAATTCATTACTTATTATTCATTTTTTCCCAAAATCTATATAATAGAATTATTCTGTAGATAAAAGAAAGCTTTGGATGGACCATCCAGAGAGTGCCCCACCCGGGTGGTCCATCACATAATCAGACACCCAATGCAGATACTACTGCATACGCCAGCAGGATATAGCTCAAAGAACCCTGATATAGCTGTCTCCTGTGAGGCTTTGACAGTCCCTGACAAATACAGAAGTGGATGCTCACAATCATCTATAGGGCAGAACACAGGGTCCCCAATGTAGGAGCTAGAGAGAGTACCCAAGAGCTGTAGGGGTCTGCAACCCTATAGATGGAACAACAATATAAACTAATCAGAGCCCCCAGAGCTCATATCTCTAGTTGCATATGTATTAGAAGATGGCCTAGTTGGCCATTATTGGGGAAGAAAGGCCCCTGGTCTAGCAATGTTTATATGCCCCAGTACAGGGGAATGCTGGGGCCAAGTAGTGGGAGTGGGTGGGTAGGGGAGCAGGGCAGGGGCAGGGTGTAGGGGACTTATGGGATAACACTTGAAATGTAAATGAAGAAATTATCTAATAGAAAGAAAGAAAGAAAAAAGAAAGAAAGAAAGAAAGAAAGAAAGAAAGAAAGAAAGAAAGAAAGCTAGCTTTGACAAAGACAGTAGTAGAAGTGAAACAACATATCCTTTGCTTAACAAGATAAAAAATATTCCAAATAATTCTTTGAGCTCTGCTTTACTTATTAAGTACATTTTACTATCATTTAACTTAAGGACAGTCTTCCTTCCTTCCTTCCTTCCTTCCTTCCTTCCTTCCTTCCTTCCTTCCTTCCTTCCCTCTTTCCTTCCATCCTCCCTCCTTCCCTCCCTTCCTTCCTTTCATTTATTTACATTGGAAATGTTATGACCCTTCCCTGTCCGTCTTTACCATGTTCTTCAACCTATCCCCCTCCCTTTGCTTCTGAGATGTTCCCATATCTAGCCACCCACACCCACCCAACTAACACCCACCCCTGTTTGATTACCTCACCACCACCACCACCACTACCACCACCACCACCACCCAGCATACCCCTTCCCTGAGAAATTGTGTCTCCTCAGTATTAGGCTCATCCTCTCCCACTGAGGAGAAAAAAAAAAAAAATCTGTCCTCTGCTACATATGTGGTGGTTGGGGGTGGGCATTGAGTAACCAATGTGTGCTCCGTGGCTGGTTGCTCAGTCTCTGGAAGCTCCCAGGGGACCAGGGTTCCTTGACACTGTGGTCTTCCTATGGGGTTGCCATCCCCTTTAGCTCTTTCAATCCTTCCCCCAAATCTTACATAGGGGTCTAGGAGCAGTATTTGTGTATATTTTTATTAAATACCTCTGCTTTGATGTCTCTGTCCCCTCTCGGTGAACAGCATATTATTATTATTATTATTATTATTATTATTATTATTATTATTATTACAATTTATATCTTCTCTATTTTTTCTATTGCCATTATTTCTCCTTTTGATTACCTGTGTCTACCTATGAGAATTCCTCTCTTTGTACCAGGAATGTACCCAGATTATCAGACTGATGGAAAGCCCCTTACCCTATGGACTCATCTTCCTAGACCTCAGTGAGTGTTTTTAAAATAATGTATAAATCATTAAGAAAAGTCCTCAGCAAAACTTTTTGCTGATCTCGTACTGTCTAGTTATTTCTATTTTCTCTGTTTTCTTGTAACAAGAACTATGATGAATATTTAATACTTGTACTATATTTCAGTTGAAGATCTTATATAACAAGCAGTAAGAGAACAGACTTGAAATATTTGGAAAAATCGAAGTCACCTAATTAGCCAAGTAATGACTGCAAAGTCCAAATAAATATAATTTCTCTGCAAATTAATAATATCAATTACTACAAAATATCAATAAAGAATAGCATGCATATGTGAACATGACTCTCTCTCTTTCTATATATGTATTATTATTTGTATCTTCTATTGCCGAGTTCATACTTACTCCAGAATCTGCCATCTTCATCATCCACTAAAGACTATACATTCAAGTCTTCCTGAAAAGGAGAGTTTAGAGTTACAAACATGGTTCAAAAAGTTTGTATGCTGAATAAAATAAAAGGCTGTTTTTTTTAATAAGAAATTATAAAGAACAATATTCTTCAAAGTAGTTAAAATATTAAATGTATAAATGTAAACACTAGTGTTAATCAGTTGTATGCATCTAGTCTTACGACTGAAGTCATATGAAATACTGATTTGGACAGTGGAGTTGTGTTGGGTATGACTATGCTTTCAAAATGACCTATATCCTAAGAAACCATACCTTTCATGAATGCAAATGCACAAAAAGGATCTCTCTTCATTTATTGGGGAAGTTTTTGTTGTTGTTGTTGTTGTTTTTGTTTTTTACTTATTTATTTATTTACTATTAGAGAATTTCTTCATTTATATTTCAAGTGTTATCCCATAAGTCCCCTGTACCCTCCCCCCTCCCTGCTCCCCTACCCACCCACTACTCCCACTACTTGGCCCTGGCATTCCCCTTATAGGGGAAGTTTTAATGTAGAGTTTTTAGATGTTTGTGATGATGCATTTTCAAAATCAAAATTCAGAAAAAGGTATTAGAACAACAGAAGAAGAAGGAAGAAGAGGAGGTGGAGGAAGAGGAGGAGGAGAAGGAGAAGAAGAAGGAGAAGGAGAAGGAGAAGGAGAAGGAGAAGGAGAAGAAGAAGAAGAAGAAGAAGAAGAAGAAGAAGAAGAAGAAGAAGAAGAAGAAGAAGAAGAAGAAGAAGAAGAAGAAGAAGAAGCTATATCAGGAAGGAGGATACTATTTCCCTTTACAGTTTTGGGAGAACAATTCACTTAATTCTTCAGTTCATAATCCATGGCAACAAAATCATGATGTGACTGTCACATATATATGCAATCAAAAAACAGATAACAGACAGCAAGTACAGCAGAGCTATAAAATGTTAAGGTCTGGTCCTTATAAGAGACTATATAAAGAAAGCCCCATCTTCTAAATGTTCTATGACCTTCCAAATGGTGCCACAATCCTGAGACCAAGTAGTCAAACACAGGAGTCCATAATGATCATTTCAGATTCAAACTGTGATGGCAAATATGTAAAAGAATTATCAAGGCTGTATCAAAACTCAGCTATTGAGAATTAAACAGACATATTTAGAATAAGGAGCCCAACATCCCAGTAACTGAAATTGAGATACTGTATCAAATTCTGTTTAAAGTTAAATGCAAAGGACAGATATAATTTGAGAACATATTTTAAATTGTTATCCATGATGTCTATAGGCCCATATGGGCTAGGCTCCTAAAGTTCTTATAAGACAATGAGTACTCTACACCAACCCTCTGATTCCAGTTCAATGGACAGTTTTGTGTTCCATGTTGAATGATGTAGTATGTTTTGTATTCACATACTTCATTAGGTGCAACATATAAGGAAGGTGGATTCCTATGATAAGAACATGACNAAAAAAAAAAAAAAAAAAAAAAAAAAAAAAAAAAAAAAAAAAAAAAAAAAAAAAAAAAAAAAAAAAAAAAAAAAAAAAAAAAAAAAAAAAAAAAAAAAAGCAATCTGGGACAAACTGTGAAGAATGAACAAAGCCTGGGAGAATCTGGGCTCCCAGCCCAGAAGTGAAACCACATGAAAATATATAAATAAGAAGAAAAATAATGTATTCCATAGAAAAACACTGTTGGAGTCATAGAAAAAAAATAAAGAAAATGATAAGCATACTGAATTTGCAAGGAAAATAATGCCAAATTCAAACATGTTAACAAATCTAATATGGCATATTACTATATTATCAATAAGAAACACACCATAGACACTGATAAATAGAAATAACTCATAGGATGATAAAATTCGAAGATCACTGTTCAGTGGAAAAGGTGAAGGATTTTTTCAGAGTACCAAAATCACCAGGTACATCAAAATTCCTGCAAAATACTGTCGTCCTGCTGAAAGGTAATTCATCTGGAAGAGCTCTGGAAACAGACCACCTATATTTGTTAATCATGACCATTTCACTGTAGGGTTTATGGGTCTTTGGATAACTAACAATTTTAACTAGAGCAATATTAAACTGCTTAAATTATTTTTATCTGTAGTTCACAATTTAATCATAATTTACATTGTCAAGTCTAAAGTACAGGAATCAAATTTCTAAACTAACATCCCAATAAATAATCTCGCTGTTTCTAGAAGAAATTATGATTCAAGATCTAGACAGTTGTTTAATATGACAAAGATTTATTTCCTGTCACCATTACATTGACCTTCTCCTGTAGTATAAAATTGAAGTAGCAAAGACATGATCTGAGCAGAAAATCAGTTGTCAATCAGAAAATTTAGCAAATATTACATATAAACCACAATGTAAGCTTCCTTAAGTAGGGAAAGGTTTTCCACTGATTTCAAAGGGCTCTATTCCCTTCCTTGCACTACAAAGAAATGTGACTGGAACACACTGATTTAAACAGGTATTATTTGATGAGCTTTTTAAAGCCAATAATACATGGCACAAGAAAAGGAAAAGTCCTGCCTCATTGGCTGAGGAGTCACCAGAAAAACTAGTGGAGTAAAGAAGAGAACTAATGAAAGAAACCACATTTACTGTTTTTGATTCTATTAGATGAAATTCATCAATGTATATTTAATCACTATAGGTATAAAAAAGTTTAGAGAATAAAAGATGGCAAAAGGGGGAAAATTACCTACCTTTTAATTGTGAACATGCAAATCAAATTATTTTACATAGAATAAAATGGTTGATTTTAGAAGGCATAGTTAGGATAAAGCAAAGATCAGATTAGACATTATTAAAATAATGGGAAGGTGGACCATGAATCTTGATGTCTTTTGGAGTTTCTATGAAGTATATAAATATGAATGATCATGTCTGAACCCATGTGAGATGAGGGTAGATCTGAAAAGTGCTAAAATAGACTGTGTAAAGGATTGATCATCACTCTGTCTGAGGCAAGAGAAGAACATAGCACGATTTTGGACTAATTTAGTATCTCACCAACAGTGGGATTTGACTCAGAGAAGAATGGAAAAGTGTTGGCAAGGGAGAATCTAGCATCTTCAATGAAGCAGTTGAATCAAGATACAAGAATTTGAAATGGGCGCATTATCCTGAACTGAACATGGAGACTGAACTTACTGTCCAGCCAGTAAGGTTATTGTAATAATCTTAAACTGTAACTCTTAGAGGATTATACAGAAGTAGAGAAGTGGGAAGATGTTGGAGTCAGTGATTTAATGACACACTAGAAATTAAAAAGATTTGTTAAAGGAAACTATAGTGAAGACTAATGCATCCAACTAGGAGAGACATAGAAAAATTCAGAAAAAGTATGTCTGACTGACTAAGCAGTAAATTTACATAAGGGGTTCCCACTTAATTGTGAAGGCAGGAACATCTAATTATATCTATAAATATCCAGGAAAGACTTAGAGTTACATATGTAAAACAAAATACTGTGTTGATAAATATTTTATAGATGTTTATAAAGCACAGTTATAATTATTTGGATATGATTATTTTCTTGTTTGGGGGAGTTTCTGTCTCAGAAAAATTAATTTTTCATAATAAGATATTTTGAATATTTAATTCGTAATATTTAATATTATACAAGTAGCAGTTGATTGAGACAAGAAGAGTCTTGGGAAACAGTGTCCTAGTTAAAGGAGAAAGTATATCCTTCCTTTTCTACACTTAGGCTGCCAACACACTGTTATGATACTCCTTGAGGGACTCAATCACATATTTTCATAAGGCAAACATGTATAGTAATTAACTCAGAATAAATTATGGGCTGTGTCTGCTTTCCCCTCCCCACATTAACAAGTAAAATCTATTTACAAATGGTAAGAACAGTTTGAAAATTCAATGTATAGGCAAGCAGGCAGGAATCTAAGAATCATTTTCTGGTAAACTTACTCAATTTCAATACATTCTTACTGTATCATGAAGGAAAGATTCTTCTTTTCTCTTTATTCCTCTTTTATACAATAAAAAATAAGTAAAGGAAAGAAAGAAATTAGCCAACTATATACTAGTAGATCAACAAACTTATTTTAAAAATTCATCTCTTAACAGCCATTGTTAAGAGATGATTACCACAGTTACCACTGTTTTGGTAACATTAGAGTAGTTTTTGACAAATGAACAATTTAAATTATAGAAAAAAAAAAGTTCAACTATCTGAGGATAATTCATGGTTTTTCCTTTATTATTATTGTTATCAACATTATTTATTTTTTTCTCTTTCATTTTACACTCCACATTATATTCCCCTCCCAGACCACCCTTCTACTGTTCCACATCCCATGCCTTCTCTCAGCCCCTCTCTCCAGGAGGAGATCCCCTCCATACCCCAACACCAGACCTCTAAACTCCCTGGGGCCTTCAGTCTCTTGAGGGTTAGGTACATCATCGTTGACTGAACACAGACCCAGAAGCCCTCTGGTGTATATGTGTTGGGGGCCTCATATCAGCTGGTGTAGGCTGCATAGTTGGTGATCCAGTGTCTCAGAGACTTCAGGTTAATTGAGATAGGCATGCCCTCCTCCTCAGCTTTTGCCAGCTTTTCCCTAATTTAACCACAGAGGTCAACAGCTTCTGTCCATTGGTTAGGCATAAATTTCTGCATCTGACTGTTTCATCTGCTTGTTGGGTCTTCCCAGGGGGAGAGAGGGAGTCATGATAGATCCATTTTTGTGAGCATTCCATAGCCTCAGTAATAGTGTCAGGCCTTGGGACCTCCCCTTCAGCTGGAACCCACTTTGGGCCTGTCACTGGACCTTGTTTTCCTCAGGCTCTTTTCAATTTTCATCCATTCACTTCTTTCAGACAGGAACAATTAGGGGTCAGAGTTTTGCCTGTGGGATAGCAACCCCATCCCTCACTTGATGCCCTCTCTTCCTGCTGGAGGAGTGCTCTATAAGTTCCCTCTCCCCACTGTAGGTAGGACATTTCATCTAGGGTCTTTCCCATTGAGTCCTGAGAGTGTCTCACCTCCCAGGCCTCTGGTACATTATGAAGGGTCCCCCAAACCTCTTACCTCCAGAGGTTCCCTGTTTCCATTCTTTTTGTTGGCCCTCAGGACTTCAGTCTTTTTCCCCCACCCACTACCAGACCATGTTCCCCTCTCCCAACCCCCCTCCTTTTTCTCTCCCAGGGCCCACCCTCCTTCCCTCCATCTCTCCCAGCATTGTTGTTGATTTCTTCTCCCTTCCAAGTGGAACTGAGTTGACTTCACTTGAGCCCTTCAGCTTGTTGACGTTTAGAGTTCTGTGGACTCTATTTTGAGTATTCTTACTTTGTTTGTTTGTTTGTTTGTTTCTAATATCCACTTATCAGTGAGGACATACCATGCATTTCTTTTGGGTCTGAGTTACTGAAGCTAAATTTTTGTTTTATTATTAAACTGACAATTCCATTAAATGATGATTTTTGTCAATATTAAAGTGGCTTTCCATGCTCTTTCAGGAGACAAATATTCTATTTGCAGTGTCCATGTGATATAAGGATTAGCACCATAGATACGATTCATTTGCTCAAACAATAAATTAGTTAATGTGATATTTTACTTTTACTTATAGTAATTTTATAGGTCACTTTTCAGTTGATATTTGCTTGGTCCTTACTCGTGAAAACAACAGCTGTTAACAACTTTTCGTTTATAAACTTTTCCTTAAATACTTCTATGCCGGTATGTTAATCTAAAAATATCCATGTGTGTGTATTGTGTATGTGTGTGTGTGTGTGTGTGTGTGTGTGTGTGTGTGTGCGCGCGCTCGTGCATTTGTATATATATGTGAATGTCCAAGCCCATGACTATGAATGTCAAGGCCAGATGTCAGTGTCTGTTGCTTTCCTAAGTTACTCCTACCATGTTTTGGAAACTGGCTCTTGTTTTGGTTCATTTGTAGCTTTCTCTTGCATGTGACTGGCTTCCAGTGAACACCTAGGATCCACATGTCTGTATACTAGCATTGCATATGAAAAAATGAGTGTTTATTTGACATGGCTAATAAAGACATGAACATGGGTCCTCATATGTGTACCGGAAGTACCATGCTTCCTGAGCCATTCTCTCTAAGAACATAATTTTCAAGCATACATTGACTTAGCAAAGGTCACTTTGCTTTTATGGGTATGTATAGGCATATATTGCCTTTTCACATGCTTTTACTTCCCCCTTTGAATTTAGAACTTGGTTGATATTGATTCTCAGTGTTTTGTAAATATAGGAATAAGGTACCCTGAGGAACTAAATTTCTTTATTTCCACTCATCATTTCCTTCAAAGAGTTTGCGCCTACGTGAATGGCCCTTCTCCTGGGCTGTGAACACTTTCATTCACTTACAGTTGGATTACATTATTTTGGAATATACTTAACAAGTGCTTGGAAGTCCTTCATATTCCACCTCATGACTTTCAATTTCACATCTGATCCAAAATTTCTTGCCAATTACCTTTAAATTAGTTAATGACACAGCACTTTTGGTGAATCCACTCTGTGCTCAGGGATGAGATCATTCCACACAATGGTTTTCTGCATCTTTGATCTTTGTTTTTTAAGTTTTTTTTCATTAGATATTTTCTTAATTTACATTCAAATGTTATCCCCTTTCCTGAGAGAGCCTTGGTCTTTGATCTTTTCTATAACTGGAAATCCCAACATCCCTAAGATATCAAGCTTCAATCTAATATTTTACATTTCTGCCTTCTCACTATTCTTTATACAACACTCAAGCACTTCAAAATCTTTTGTTTCATTATTCATAGAGAAGCCTAGGAGTTTCTAAAGCATAGCTAATAGTGTGTGTGTGTGTGTGTGTGTGTGTGTGTGTGTGTGTGTGTGTGTGTGTGTGTGTGTGTGTGTGTGTGTGTGTGTGTGTGTGTGTGTGTGTGTGTGTGTGTGTGTGTGTGTGTGTGTGTGTGTGTGTGTGAATTGTTTTTCCAAACAGCACCTGAGACATTATGGAAACAGAAATGGTATCCACTTTATCTACCATGCTATTGACAATGAAAGTTGGTTGTTCTTATATTTCTCATTCTTCCAGTCAGTAAATATTGAGCAGATTCCTCTTTACTTAGGCACCTGTCCTCAGCTTCACACAAGCAGTTCATACACTTTAGTTAATATTGACCTATTACAACAGACACTATCTTTTTAGAGATAAGCATAAAACATAGTAGACAATGAAGGCTCCAACTTAAGCTAGCACTTTCATGGGCATACAGTATACTAGAGTCTTCAGTTATGTTCCTTACAGGGTAATTTGAATAGTAACTGGGACCAATTAAAGGATGGAGTTATCTAAACAGTCAATGAAGGAGAGTGTCCTGTTATTGGCATGTTTATCAGTGGTAGCTAGATGTAGTGCAGAATTTGTGGGAAAGGAACACGTCAGAAAACAGAGAGGAAAAAAAATCAAAGTATGTCTTCACATACATGAATATATGAGTCTCTGTTTATGTAACCTAGTGAGTATTTATGACTCAACTTAATATTCAAGTATTTGGCTTTTCCCTAGTAAAGATTATGTAATCATTTACAAACCAAATGTTACAATTTGGAAATAATAATCTTACCCTGATTTTTTTTTCTGGCAAGCTTCTCTATTATAATTTCAAGGATTCATCAAATCTATAAAATATTTTTTTCTTCTTTAAAGAATGCATTTTATCCTATAAGCAAATGCTTTAATCAAAGGGTTGTGAATAATATTGAGCTAACTGAAAATAGCAAATAAATTGATGAGAGAATATGCAGTCCAAATTGATTTTGAAATAAATACAGTTTAAGCATGAATTGAGAAAGTATAATTTACACCACTGCCTTGCCAAAATGCAGGCTATTTTAGAGTATTGACTAGCTTAGCCATTATTTAACATATTCATCCTACTACGAACTTTGTGTGATAACCAAAATGTAAAAATCAATGTTGGTATTATTGATACAAAATTCCCTAACAAAACATGTCCAAATATCCAGAGTATGGTAATATTTCTCCTTGGCTTCTATTAGAAAACTGATAAGGTCGTCTTTGAGAAAGCAGTACCCACCTTGGTTAACTATTATCATGCAAAACATGATCTTGTTAAATACAGTTGTTTGATGATTAAATTCTTGACCTATATTTCTTGAAACAAGAGAACAGAAACTCTCTGCCAAAGTAATTTCATATGTGCAAAATAAGACTTAGATTTCAGAGCTTCTGAATGTCATGGTGCATTGTTAAAAGATACCTTAATTTATCTCTTGTGACATTTGAAACTTCTGCAGTTTTGTTAGGAAGTAGGTATTGAATAGGCATTGTGTTCTAAATATTAATGAAATCTGAAACGTAAGGTTATTCCCTAAAAGATTATGATGTTTATCATTTAAATAATTTTTGATAACTATGTTTTTAAAAAATCACACATAATAAGGAAAACATGTATAATATTATTCTATGCATAGCCTTTATTAAGTGTGACATTGTCAACAAAATTTTAATAGAAGCTGCTTTTGTCAAGTGAATTACTTATATGATAGAAATAAATAGGATAAAATATGATTAATATTTTCATGAAACCTGAAAGTGTGTACCTGATATTTAGATTAATTAGAATATTTTCAATGTGAGTTAAAAAGTAATATGAAGTTGAATATTAAATGAACAGGAAAGAAGATATAGGAAAGAGATTATGAAATGATCATTACCCCTGCTCCAGTTGAGAAGTTGTTAGCAGTTGATGGTTGCTGGACAAGGGAAAGTCTCATTTCTGCAAAGGGCCTACTGGCGGATTCCTGATAACCTAGTAGATGACTCCATGCCTATATCTACATGGATGGCAGTTACTAGAATCATTGAGCTAAAAAGAAGAAATAAAAGAACGGAAGAAGGAGAGAAGGAAGATGTGAAATTGAGAAACATGTGTGATAGTATGAGTCTTTTGTGAGTTGTATACAGAAGAACAGGTAGATATGATCAGGAATATTGTACATATATATGACATTTTCTAAGAATAATGTTTTAAAACGACTAAAAAAATGAGCATGTGGTTGCTGTTGTTCTCGTACCTATACCAATGAACCTACAGACAAACCATGGTTTTCTTTCAAACAAAACTCTTAAGAAAACAAAGATGGTTATGATTCCTAGACATAAGGTGGAGCAAAATACTCAAGTGGGGGGAAATATAGAGCCAAAGTGTGGAGCAGAGACTGAAGGAAAGACCATCTAGAGACTGCCCCACCTGAGTATCCATCTCATATACAGTCACCAAACTCAGACACTATTGTGGATGCCAAGAAGTGCATGCTGACAGGAGCCTGTTATAGCTGTCTCCTGAGAGGCTCTGCAAAAGCCTGATAAATAGAGAGATGGATGCTGGAAGCCAACCATTGGACTGAGCATGGGGTCCCCAGTGGAGAAGCTAGAGAAAGGACTGAAAAGCTGAAGGGGTTTGCAACCCATGGGAAGAACATCAATAGCAACCAACCAGACCTCCCAGAACTCCCAGGAACTAAACCACCAAGCAGAGTACACATGGAGCGACCCCTGGTTCCAACCATGTATGTAGCAAAGGATGGCCTTATTGGACACCAAATGGGAGGAGAGGCCCTTGGTCCTGAAAGGGCTTGATGCCCCAGTGCATGGGAATGTCAATGTGGGGAGGCATGAATGGGTGGGTGAGGAAGCACCCTCATAGAAGCAGGGGGAGGGAGGATAAGATAGGGGATTTCTGGAGGGGAGACCAGAAAAGAGGATGATAACATTTGAAATGTAAATAAATAAAATATCCAATAAAAATTGATAAGTTAAATCTTAGTACCATATTGTATAATATGTCGTTCATTCGGTACAGAAAACTGGTCTTTCCTTTACCAGTTTCTTTGTGGGTTACCTTTCAAATAAGGGAACAAACAAAAATCGCTGCTTCAATTTTATGTCTCATGTGGAGTATATGGATGGTCTTGCTAGAAAAATCTTCTTCCTACAGGAAAATCCTGAGTGTATTCCACATGTATGGTCTATGCAAGTATACAAAATTCTAGATATTCTCATCTATGTAATGAGATAATCATAAGGGTTCCAAAAAACATATTGAAGCATTGTTCTTATGCACACTGTGAACATATTTAGTGTTCATCTTTTTCACTACTGAAGATAAAGTTATGTTAAACAGAGTGTTACTCTAGTATTTTCAAAAAAAAAAATGTCTTTCTGTTTCTTAATCCATCCTCCAATATCTTGATAGTACCTTGGTGGAGTAGGTATTTCATAGCCACACTATATATATATATATATTTCTATATCTTCAGAAACCCCCTGCCCTTTGGAAATGAGTGTTGGCAAAGAAACATTTGATTGTGTATTGATGGGTTGGGGAATGGGGAATATGTCAGAAATAGAGGACAGTGTGAGACAGAGTTACCTGGCATATGACTGCACAGGGAGAGAACTACTTCAACTAGATTTCCACTTGAGCTCTGTATGTGTGAAAGATGTGGGAGATGCAATTAGATTCATTCAGAGCAAGACTATAAAAGGGAGTTACAGACTTCTGTTGTTTTGCTGTTGGCTCTTAAGGTTTCTGCTGCAGCTGCCGGAGTCATTTTCTATAGCACAGTAGACATATTTCCTCAGGAGTACTTCTGGGGCATTGACTAAAACAAAACAAAGAAGCTCAACAGAAAAACTATTACAGAACCTTATTGAAGATATTAGAAGCCTAATACAGGGATAGTCAGCAAGTAGTAAGAGGAAATGAAATATCTAAAATATAAGGCTAAAACACCTGATTTTTCAACCAACTTTGGATTCTGAGAGGGTGAATGTTTGATATGAAAGCTGTTATTTATTCATAGTGGATGATGTACGTCATCATATAGTGTTCTCAAAAATGGATTATGTTTTCATTTCTTTATGTAGACAAAGTTGATTCAGTGATTTAAAAAAAGCACAATACACAAAGTTGGGAGGTAACAGCTCTCCTTAATATCATAAATAAAATCTATCGGAAAATTCATCTTTTCAATTTCACATCAACATGAATGGGTCACAAAAAGGGATAATGTTTACAGTTCAATTTAAATTAATGCATAAGCTTGAAGTTTTTATAAAATGAATATTGAGAATACACAGGTGACTCATGGAAATAATAACTATAAAATTTCTTTATTTGCAAAAACCACAGATAGGAGGATATTTGCACTGTAAACTTCATGTCAGGCATGATGAGATTGTTGCACATATGACCTTATAAGCAGTATAACTCCATGTACAGTATCTGTACAGGAGCAAGCCAGATTAAGAATACCACTTTGGTTGGGAGGAGCTCATGAAAGCCCACCTGTAGCTGAAATTATTTTAGTAATTGATGACTCCTAGGAAGAGAAGGCAGTTTTCTCCAAGGATTTGCTAATTAAGAGGTTGTCCATGTTCCAGTAGATTATGCTACGCCCAGTGCACTTACATAGCACTTAGGAGTCTCTGAGAATAAACAGAAATGTACATGAATTTGGGACAGAGAGAGGATAGAAATTAGGTGAGAATTGGAGAAGAGCAAGGGGGACTGTACTTAAACAATTCATTGTACACATGCTTGAAACTTTCAAGCAATAAAGATACCCTACAACTTTTAGAACTACTTACAATCAAAGCACATATATTGTAAAAGTTAAATTAAAGTGTTGATACACTTTAAATAATTTATGAGACACCTATATTGCTATCAAATATATATATAAAAAAAAAAAAACAAAATCAATTTGATGTTAATGGAAATGAAAAAGAAATGGCGGCTTCTTGAAATCTACTATTAAATGCTTGCTCATGGGCAAATGCAAACAGATTTCCATTTCTCAGAGGAATATTCTTAGTCTAACAAGACAAACTTAAATAATAAAAGTTACTCAGGGAGTGGTTTTTATAAGAAAAATGTCATCTATGCCAAAGGAATATCAAGCAAATAAGAAATGGAGGAGTTAGAGAAAGGACTGAAGGAGCTGAAGGGGTTTGCAGCCCCATAGAAGGAACAACAATACCAGCCAGCCAGACTTGCTTCCCCACCCTTTCCCAGCAGAGCTACCAGCGACTAAACCACCAGCAAAAGAGTACACATAGAGAAACCCATGGCTCCAGCCAAATATGTAGCAGAGGATGGCCTTGTTGGACATTAATGGGAGGACAGACCTTTGGTCCTGGGAAGGCTTGATGCCCCAGTGTAGGGGAATGGAAGGGTGTGGAGCCACAGTGTGTGAATGGTTTGGAGGAACACCCTCATA
Source organism: Mus minutoides (assembly GCA_902729485.2). NCBI lineage: Eukaryota > Metazoa > Chordata > Mammalia > Rodentia > Muridae > Mus > Mus minutoides. Next base: position 159,153 of record LR753662.1, read on the forward strand.
GACTCAGAGGAAGGGATAGGGGATTTCCGGAGGGAAAACCAGGAAAAGGGATAACATTTAAATTGAAAATAAAATCCAGACACTTGGACCAAAAGTTACTTTACTGTGTTCTCAGTCTTCTGAGTGTGCACAATCAGTCCTTATAATGTGAGCTGTGTAATGAATTCCCTTTCACAAAAGAAAAGAAAAGAAAAGAAAAGAAAAGAAAAGAAAAGAAAAGAAAAGAAAAGAAAAGAANTATTTGATTTTCTGGTGTCCACCTTCTTGAGTTCTTTATATATATTGGATATCAGTCCCCTATCTGATTTAGGATTGGTAAAGATCATTTCCCAATCCGTTGGTGGCCCTTTTGTCCTGTTGACAGTATCTTTTGTCTTACAGAAGCTTTGCAACTTTATGAGGTCCCATTTGTCAATTCTTGATCTTACAGCACAAGCCTTTGCTGTTTTGTTCAGGAATTTTTTCCCCAGTGCCCATATCATTGAGGCTTTTCCCTACTTTCTCCTCTATTAGTTTCAGTGTCTCTGGTTTTATGTGGAGGTCCTTCAACCACTTTAATTACATTTCAAATGCTATCCTGAAAGTTCCCTGAAAGCCCCCCCACCCCCTGCTCCCCTATCCACCCAAGCCCACTTCTTGGCCCTGGCATTCTCCTGCTCTGGGGCATATAAAGTTTGCAATATCAAAGGGCCTCTCTTCCCAGTGATAGATGACTAAGCCATCTTCTGCTACACATGAAGCTGGAGACAAGAGCTCTGGGGGTACTGGTTTGTTCATATTGTTGTTCCTCTTATAGGGTTGCAGACCCTTTCAGCTCCCCAGGGGGCTTTCTCTAGCTTCTTCATTGGGGGCCTTGTGATCCATCTTATAGATGACTGTGAGCATCCACTTCTGTATTAGCCAGGCACTGAAATAGCCTCATTTTCTTGTGTTTTGCAAATTGTATCTTGGGTATTCTAAGTTTCTGGGCTAATAACCACTTATCAGTGAGTGCATATCATGCATGTCCTTTTGTGAATGGGTTACCTCACTCAGGATGATATCCACCATATCCTTCCATTTGCCTAAGAATTTCTTAAATTCATAATAGCTGAATAGTACTCCATAGTGTAAATGCACCACATTTTCTGTATCCATTCCTCTGTTGAGGGACATCTGGGTACTTTCCAGCATCTGGCTATTATAAATGAGTCTTCTATGAACATAGTGAAGCATATGTTCTTATTACCAGTTAGAACATCTTCTGGGTATATGCCTAGGCCAGGTATCACTAGATCTTCCAGTAGTACTATGTCCAGTTTTCTGAGCCACCACAAGACTGTATTCCAGAGTGGTTGTGCAACCTTGCAATCACACCAGCAATGGAGTAGTGTTCCTATTTCTCCAAATCCTTTCCACCATCTGCTCTCACCTGAATTTTTGACTTAGCTATTCTGACTGGTGTGAGATGGAATCTCAAGGTTGTTTTGGTTTGCATTTCCCTGATGATTAGGGATGTTGAACATTTTTTTCAGGTGCTTCTCAGCCCTTCGGTATTCCTTAGTTGAGAATTCTTTGTTTAGCTCTGTATCCCATTTTTTAATGGAGTTCAGCAACTTGAGCTCTTTGTATATATTAGATATTGGCCCCTATCAGATTTAGAATTCTTAAAAATCCTTTCCCAATCTGTTGGTGGCCTTTTTGTCTTTTTGATAGTGTCTTTTGCTTACAGAAGCTTTGCAACTTTATGGGGTCCCATTTGTCAATTCTTGATCTACAGCACAAGCCATTGCTGTTCTATTCAGGAATTTTTCCCCTGTGCCCATATCTTTGAGGCTTTTCCCCACTTTCTCCTCTATAAATTTCAGTGTCTCTGGTATTATGTAGAGTTCCTTGATCCACTTAGACTTGACATTAGTACAAGGAGATAAGAATGGACCAATTTGCATTCTTCTACATGATAACATCAGGTTGTGCCAGCACCATTTGTTAAATATGCTGTATTTTTTCCACTGGATGGTTTTAGCTCCCTTGTCAAAGATCAAGTAACCATAGGTCTGTGGATTCATTTCTGTGTCTTCAATTCTATTGCATTGATCTAGCTCTCTGTCACTGTACCAGTACCATGCAGTTTTTTATCACAATTGCTCTGTAGTACAGCTAATGACAGGCATTGTGACTCCCCTAGAGGTTCTTTTATTGTTGAGAATAGTTTTTGCTATCCTAGATTTTTTTTTATTATTCCAGATGAATTTGCAAATTGCTCTTTCTAATTTATTGAATAATTGAGTTTGAATTTTGATGGTGATTGCATTGAATCTGTAGATTGCTTTTGGCAGGATAGCCATTTTGACTATATTAATCCTGCCAATCCATGAGCATGGAAGATCTTTCCATCTTCTGAGATCTTCTTTGATTTCTTTATTCAGATACTTGAAGTTCTTATCATACAGACCTTTCACTTCCTTAGAGTCACAGCAAGGTATTTTATATTATTTGTGAGTATTGTGAAGTGTATTGTTTCCCTGATTTCTTTCTTAGCCCATTCATCCTTTGTGTAGAGAAAAGCCATTGAACCGAGTTACATTTTTATCCAGCTACTGCACTGTAGATGTTTATCAGGTTTAGGAGTTCTCTGGTAGAATTTCTATGGTCACATATATATACTACCATATCATCTGTAAATAGTGATATTTTGACTTCTGCCTTTCCAATTGGTATTCCCTTGATCTTCTTTGCTGATGAATTAATTGCTCTGGATAGGACTTCAAGTACTATATTGATTAGGTAGGGAGAAAGTAGGCAGCCTTGCCTACTCCCTGATTTTAGTGGAATTGCTTTGAGTTTCTCTCCATTTAGTTAGATGTAGGCTACTGGTTTGCTCTAGATTGCTTTTATAAAGTTTAGAGATGGGCCTTGAATTACTGATCTTTCCAAACTTTTATCATGAAGGGATGTTGGTTTTTGTCAAATGCTTTCTCAGCATCTAATGAGATGATCATGTGATTTTTGTCTTTGAGTTTGTTTATCTAGTGGATTACATTGATGGATTTCCATAAATCCCTGCATCCCTGGGATGAATCCTACTTTGTCCAGATTGATGATTATTTTGATGTGTTCTTTGATTCAGTTTGCAAGGGTTTTATTGAGTATATTTGCATTGATATTCATAAGGGGAATTGGTCTGAAGTTCTCTTTGTTAGATCTTTGTGTGGTTTAGGTATCAGAGTAATTGTGGCTTCATAGAAAGAATTGGGTTGAGTACCTTCTATTTCTATTTTGTGGAATAGTTTGAGGATAGTTGCAATTAGGTCTTCTTTCAAGGTCTGATAGAACTCTGTACTAAACCCATCTGGTTCTGGGCATTTTTTGGTTGGGAGACTATTGATGACTGTTTTTATTTCTGTAGGGGAAAATGGGACTGTTTAGATCATTAATCTGATCCTGATTTAACTTTGGTACCTGGTATCTGTCTAGGAACTTGTCCATTTCACCCAGGTTTTCTAGTTTTGTTGAGTATAGCCTTTTGTATTAGGATCTGATGATGTTTTGGATTTTCTCATGTTCCGTTGTTATGTCTCCTTTTTCATTTTTGATTTTGTTAATTAGGATACTATCCCTGTGACCTCTAGTTAGTCTGGCTAAGGGTTTGTCTATCTTGTTGATTTTCTCAAAGAACCAGCTCCTGGTTTGGTTGATTCTTTGAATAGTTCTTTTTGTTTCCACTTGGTTGATTTCAGCCCTGAGTTTGATTATTTCTTACCATCTATTCCTCTTGGGTAAATTAACTATTTTTAGTTCTAGAGCTTCTAGCTATGCTGTCAGGCTGCTAGTATATGCTCTCTCTAGTTTCTTTTTGGAGGCACTCAGGGCTATGAGTTTTCCTCTTAGAACTGCCTTCATTGTGTCCCATAATTTTGGGTACATTGTGGCTTCATTTTCATTAAACTCTAGAAATTCTTTAATTTCTTTCTCTATTTCATCCTTGACAAGGAAACATTAAATAGAGTGTTGTTCAGTTTCCAAGTGAATGTTGGCTTTCTATCATTTATGTTGTTATTGAAGATCAGCCTTAATCCATGTTGATCAGATAGGATGCATGGAATAATTTCAATATTTTTGTATCTGTGGAGGCCTGTTTTGTGACCAATTATATGGTCAATTTTGGAGGAGGTGCCATGTGGCACTGAGAAGAAGGTATATCTTTTTTGTTTTAAGATAAAATGTATTGTCCCTCATATTAAGTAATATTTAGAAGTAAACTAGAGTGCCTATGAGTGAGCTTAAAATAGTACCGTCTCCAAATCTCTGTGACTGTATCACAGCAGAGCATAAAGGAAGCATCTTTAAGCTGTGGTTTCTGTAGCTGGCTTTAGGTCTTCATCCTTACCTAGGAAAACTTTACTGATTTATCACCCAAACCCATGTTTTAACTCATAACCTGTCAACATCTCTAAGGTAGGTCCTGACAAAACTGGTGGGTTTATGCTGTTGTGTTTTGTAAGATCTTCAAAGATCTTTCTGAAATTAACATTAAAATTATTTTTGTTAGTATTGTAGTTAGATGTTGAGATTTTAATTTCGTTACATTTCTTCTTTCTCTTTCTTTTTTCCTAACCCTTCCGTATACTCCTTTTTATTACCCTTCAATTTCCTGGCATCCTTTATCAATTGTCATTGTGTGTAGATGTACATATTTGTTCTTAAAAATAACGTATTGAGTCCATATGTTTGTTTTCAGTGTTGACTATGGCACTGGAACATCAGTTGGTGTACTTTTAGATAATTAAAGGCACATCTCAAATTTCTGTGGTTCCCAGTAGGTGCTTTGTGTAGGGTCGAGGGTCCTGGGCTCTGGCAAATCTACTTTGGCACATTCCTTGGTGTTCTTGTTTTTAACCTGATTCCATTTATTTTCACTTTTGCAGTATGGATCTCCTTGTGAGTCAAGCTTTTTAACCATTCCCCCAAACACTCTTCTATTATTTTGCTCGTGCTTTTCTCTTGTGCTGTATTTTTTCATATTTTCTGTCTGGTTAAATCACAGAAAACATGGTTATAAGGTCAAAATTTTCCTTCCTCTTGATATATTACTTGTGTCAAATTAGTATGTTCTCTTTACTGAAAATAAATTATGTTATAGCTTGTTTATTTTGGGCTGTATTTTTGTATATAAATATGGTATCATTCATCTCTGCATTCCAATCAATATTTATGTAGGTTCTGGATACCTAAACTTAGATTCACAAACTTGCACAGACTATGAACCAAATATTCAACCCCTACAAGCAAAATATTTATATGGAATAAGTTATACTCTCCTTAGCCAGTTAATACTGAAATAATTATTTACTATTTTAAGTAGAGTAACAAGCAATCATATTTTGGTTGCTGATTCAAAACTATATTTTCTATAAGATAAAATGAAAAAAGAACTATGAGATTTATTAGAAATATTCTGTCTCTTTGGTTATTATCTTTAGTGCAAAATATAGAGAAAGATACATTATTTACTTAACTTTATTTACTAAGGAATGGTTACCTGGTAAAGTTTTCTGAATTTATGAAACATTATACATTGTACTGATAGTGTCAATGTCCTTTTAGATCTCAGCCTTAATATTTTACTTATTTCTCCCAGATCTAGTGCTGCTTTTCTATGCTTGAATTAACTATCTCATTTACCCATTTGACATAGATCCTGGCTTTAACATAAGCCAGTAATGAGTTGCATGAGCAAATCAAATTTCAAACAAAAAATACCACAACATTGTGCCACAGTACAAAATCATGATAATTAGTACAGGAAGTGGTATTTATACAATAATATTTTGGTTTTTCCAACTTCAGACTCTAAGGATATAAATTTTTTATGTCCTTTAATCTCAAAGGCAATCTTAATAGAAGAAATTAAATGGCACTTAAAATTTAAAGCAAGACAAATTTGTCATTTTTTTAAACTTAGAAATATAGCTTTTGGAAGTACTCCAGCTCATGTTAAGAATGTATTCATGTTTTACAACACATCAAAATATAGAGCCTCAAGAGCCTCATCTTTGCAAGAAAGGTATATTAAAAAAAGAGAGGGAGAGAGAGAGAGAAAGTCTCCAGCTTATCAGCTTATCATTTTCACTTTCTTGTTTTAAATAATCATTCTGTAGTCAGTCGTCACATGGTATTTAAGCACATAGGACTACTCTGAAGCCCTTGCCATGATCCCAAGGTTCGTGTATTATGATATCAGTGACTACCAAAACTAAGATGCTGTTTAAATGAGAGAGGGGGAGGGATGGAGGGACTGAAGGAGGGAGAGAGAGAGAGGAAGAGAGAGAGAACATTCATTAATTGTGACCTTCACACAGCAGTGAGTCACCTGGAACAAAGGAACAAAAGTCTTTATGAGGATGGCCTTTGGACCAGTCAGTGACAGACTGTGTTGACTTGTAACTGATGCAAAAGTGTGCAGAACATTGTGGAGGGTGCCTTACTGTGGAAACTAACAGGAAATGCTAACAAGCTTTGACCCCTGAGGAAGCTGGAGAACCAGATAGCATGAGAGTCATCCATGCTTCTCACCTTCAGATTCTTGCATTATGTCATTGCCCTAACTTGCTCAATGATGGGTTCTTCCCAGGAATAACAAACCATATGACTTGGATCCTCCCTTGTGTCTTATTGGCAGTGATTTATCAAAGCACCAGAAGTAGAGCTATAACACAGAGATACCTTTCAATACAATAAGCAACCAATCATGTCTCAGAATATGAAGACTTGAGAAGCCAGTATGTTAACACTAACATCAAACGCAGCATCTATCCGCACAGGATGTAGTCATGGACCAATACTGTCACCCTTTCAAAACAGGTCATGTGAACTAAGGCATACAAAAAGAGGCAAAATTAAGGTCCGTTTATTATTAAAGTGACATTATCAGGAGTAGAAAAAATTGGAATTAATTATGACTTTTTCCCTAGATTAAAAGCTACACTGAACTTGGAAAAGTTGAGAAATAGATGAGTACAATACATGGTAGCAGATAGTGAAGCAAGGCTTTCCCAGGATGTAATTTTAGAATTATATATATATATATATATTTGTATATGTGCTCTGGGAGCTGGGATAATCATTGACATCTTGACACCTATGTTCTTTCTTCCTAAAATAGAGTAAGTAATTTGCTTCCTTCCTGTTACTTGTTCTGATTAAGGACATTAATAGATTCACAGCTTTCAAAATATTGCCTGGCAAATTAGTGAGTGTTACAAGTATGACCAAGCCTGACAAGAACTTCAGAGGTCTGGCAAAACAATGCTGTTGGAGTGGGCTTCATGACAAACATTTTAATGAAAACAAGCAACTAAAAGAACATTTTAAACAACACCCTGCTTGTCAGTCTCTCACTTTGTAAGCAAACAGATGTAGACTTCATCTGTTGTTCACTGACTTATAGGCTCAACAGATGTCCATTACTTAAAGGAAGATAGCAGTTTTCCAGGCTCTCTCCACAATACAGGTATTAGCAAGACTTTCTATATATTCCTATCTTATTTCAGATGCTTTGGATTTATAAAATCAGCTTTGTTTCCACATGACCATATTGGGGACCTATATGCTGTTCTCTGAGCAATGTGGAATGATTCAATACTGATAAGATTCGGTGACATTTAATATTAAAGAATAATATCTGAGTATAAACCCACTGAGGATATGCCCTGCTAGGCTGACAAAACAGAGAAACCTAAATATATATGCTTGTCTTTTTGTAAATCAGGCTATAAAATATATTTTATTATTTTGTAATTTTGGAGGTCATAAACATTATCTTAAGTAAAAATGATTTTTAATGTTGAAAATATTCTAAAAACATTTTAATATGCTCAATCATATATATGCTAGGGAGTCTATAGGTATATACAAAGACTTTTGTCTTATAATTTTATATAATTGAATTATTTATACTATTCTATTTGCTAAACTAAATTATATGCTGTGTTATTTTTTAATATAAGGTGCTATCATAAAAATAATTTCCTGAAAATTATTTTAGATGTAAGAGTTTAATTTACAAAAGGTAACTTTTATATATTTATATATAATGTATATTATACATACATATATATATATATATATATATATATATATATGTCATATTAACTTAAAATAATTAATGATTTTCTGAATTTAAAATTAATTTGACAGAATTTGTAAACATAACTCAGAAATTAAGATCACTTGATGGTCTTGGAAAGAACACAGGTTTGTATGCCTGGAATACATATGACAGTTTACAACTGTCTGTCATTCCAGTATCAGGTGATTATCATCCTTTCTGGCTTGTTCAGGCAATGCATACATGTAATTTAATTCATAAATGTACACAAAACTATCACACACACCTAAAAAACATATATTATAAAAATTTGCAAAATAAGTGAATTAATTGTAAATCAGGACAAATGTAATGGCATACTATTATTGTGCAGTGAATACCAGTATTGAAATGATGATTAGAGATTTCATTGCTACAAATTAGAAATAAATATTTAGAAAATAAATGCACTGAAATAACATGTGGATGTATGTTTTTAAAGGTTTCAAATATCTTTTTTTATAATAATAGTAAATAGACAATTACAAGTAACTGAAATTTCTGGTTTACTGAGTACTTAACTGCTCAAAAGATATGAGTTTATGATGTTGATAATTGTATATACACAAAGCCAGAGATTTCTGATTAAGTCATGATTATTTGAGTTATGTATATTATTCTAGATTTTCCTTTTAGTTACACTGTTGAATATATTTCTTTCTATTATACCATCCAGTAGTTTAAAAAATGGAAACATTTGACTTATTACCCAGACGTACATACACTTTGAAAAGAGTTGGAGAATAAAGTGTTGAAACTAAATCTGACAATTATATCTGAGGACAACAAGCCTAGAGGGAAGGAATTAAATCAGGCTTGAAGTTATGGTGATGAAATGCAAATCTGAAATTGCTTTTAGATCTCTCAGGAGAAGAAATCCAGGTAAAAGTGGTGAGGGAGAAAAATGTATATCGCTCCTAGCAACCAGGTCAGATGAATCAACTCTGCTTTTTAGAGGCATGCTCAATTTTGCAGAAAATCTGCACCTTCCCTCCTTATCAACATGGCCCCCTGCTTCCATCTTAATCCCTGTGCAGTTAAGGATCCCTGGCGATTTTTCCAATCAACAATTAAAATCACTGTGTATGTAAGAGCTAAGCTGCCAGGTCTCAATTTGAATCACTCTCTGGTGTTATACATTCAAAATGCCATTCTAGTTATATGAACCCTGAATTAAGTTGATGTGACTCTCAGAGTAAGTCAGGATGAGGGATAATCTCTCAAAAGTTGGGTGGGTCAGAAGAAGAGGAAGAATTTAATGTCTAAATCTGGGTTGTTGAAGGGAACCAAAGCTGTAGCTGAAAACAGTAGATTACCAAACAGAATCGCTTGAGTAGAATAATACTTTCAGATTTTTGGATATCAGTGGTTATTCATCTTTAGACAGTGTGTAAAATAAATGTTTAAAATAGAGTGCAAAATCAAACAAATGGATTGCAATTGTTATCAATCTTTGTTTCCATTTTTTATTGTTTAGCTAAAATGAAATCATTATTGTCATTGACTTGTTGATAAATATATTTGAGTATTTAAAATAGTATATGCAATCACATAAATCCATGAAATGTATTTTGAAATTCACAGAAGCTCCAGCAAGCTCTTAGGTCAGGAAACCGTGTTAAGAAAACCATGTTAAAGTGGTGAGAACTGGGAATTAAGGATTACATTTGTGTAAAACTATTAAAGATTTGTCTTTGTGACAAAGCTTTGACCAACTTGAAGGAATCAAAGTCTCACAGTGCGTCCCTGTAAATCCATTGCCCATGCAGTCACAGAAGTAGTGTCTGCCATGCACACATCAACCTCCGGAGAGACATGAAACTCTAGCACATTCATCAAACTAACCTAGACCCTTGGGGGTTCCCAGAGACTGAACCACCAACCAAAGAGCACACAAGGGCAGTACTCAGCCCATGCTTCCACATATGTAACAGAGGTTCAGATTGGTCTTCATGTGAGTCCCTCAAGGACTGAAGCAGGCTGTCCCAGACTGTTGCCTGCCTGTGGTACCTGGTCCACTAATTATGCTGCATTGTCTGGTCTTAGTGGAAGAGGTTGTATCTAGTTCTGCAGAGACTTGATAGGGCAGGGTATGCCAGATGTGATTGGGAGAGGGGAAGAGATATGTAAGTAGAGTCCTAAGAAAAGAGGGAGAGGTTGTGACCTGGTTGTGAGGTGAATAAATTAACAGAGGGAGGGGGAAAGGTATGTCTTTGTAATTGGCTGAATGGGGAATGCCTAGGGGAAGATAGGAGTCAAGAAGCTTGTCTTCCCTGAGAGCTAGAGATACCAACAAAAGGCAAATAGGGGGGAGGTAGGAGGGGAGAACATGTTACTGATACAACAGAGGTGAAGATATGTAAGAAATAACTTACATTACTATTTTATCTTCTCAGTGGAAATGTATATTTATATTGCATAAGAAAATATATGATATCTTTTGTATAAAATAAAACAAAGGGCTGGAATAATGTGTGTTTGGAACAGGTCCATACGTGAGGAAGCAAATAAATACCAAGTTCTGAGGACAGTGTAGTCAGGGAGACAAAGGGGGATTGAAATGTCAGTTCCACCATTTACCATCTGCTTAATTTTGAAGAAACCCTTGATGCTTGCTGTGACAACAAAAATAAGGGATGGTTGTGCCTTTTTCGTAGAAGCACATAAAATTTTTAGTAGAGATTTTCACACACATAATGAGGAGATCATTTTGAAAATGTGGTTGATAGAAATGGTAAAAGAGAACAATGTTGTTGTTGATGATGATGATGATGATGATGATGATGATGATGATGATGATGATGAAAACATGGTCAGTCAGTCTTAGTTATCATTTTGGCCAGCAAAAGTGTGCCCAATCAGATAGATTCATAACAAATATTTGGATTGATCAATGGGACAGGAATATGTTACTACATCAATCATTCCCTAGCATATCTGACTGACAAAGCATGAAACAGTTTCTTAACCATATCTCTTCATCTACAGCCTCCAATCTGAAAGTCTTTTAAAAATTTGGCACCCAGAACAAATTATTTAATAAACTAAAATTGTTTTTGTTTTGTTTTGTTTGTTTTGTTTTTGTTTTTGTTTTTGTTTTTGTTTTTCAAGACAGGGTTTCTCTGTATAGCCCTGGCTGTTCTAGAACTCATGCTGTAGACCAGGCTGGCATCTAACTCAGAAATCTGCCTGCCTCTGCCTCCCAAGTTTCAGGATTAAAGGCATGCGCCACTACCACCTGGCTTGATTAGAACTTTAAAAACATCTTATGAGTTATTTAATCATATCTATTTGCTCTTTTTGACTTCTAGCTCCTCCCAGTTACTCTTTGTGTCATTTCTCTGTACGTTCATAGAGATAAATCAGTACAGAGCTTGCTGAGTCTGTTTTTTTGATATGTGTATATGACTTCAAGACTGACCAGGCATACTGAACAATAATGGTCTAGTTTCAGGGAAAGGTCAGTTTCTCCTTTTCCAGAAGTCAATAGTATTTTCCTGTAATTCTTTGTCTAAGTGACCCTGTAAAAATTTTCTCTTCAACATTAAAGAATTCATAAATATTGATAAGGTTCTGGTTTTAGTTATTTTCAGGCATATCTAGAATTGACTATTTAACAGCAGACTTCATAATATTCTGTCTCTTACAAACATTCTACACCATCTTTCTTGAACAAGGTCCTCTCTTCCCATTGATGTCTGACAAGGTAATCCTCTGCTACATATGATTCTGGAGTCATGGGTCTCTCATGTGTACTCTTTGGCTGGTGGTTTAGCTCCTGGGAGCTCTGGGGCCATCTGGTTGCTTGATATTGTTGTTTTTCCTATGGGGTTGCAAACCCTTTCTACTCCTTCAGTCATGTTTTACATATTCTAATTGAGAAAGTGAAATGATCTTAGCATTCATTTTCAGACTTTTTTCTGATATCTAGATTAACAGTTGAAGTATGTTATCATCTTACAGTGTTGATTTTTGTTTTTCTATTATGGTAATAGAAACATGACAAAGTTTATATGGATGTGCTGATAGGTATGATGGAAAGTAATTATCCAGTTCTATCTACTTTGAAAATAATTTTATCAAATTAGATATGAGCATGAAGAAACAAATCTAAAAGCACTACCAGATTTTGTGACTGAAAACTGAATTAATGTTTACCAGTAGTGAGATAGATAGATAGATAGATAGATAGATAGATAGATGATAGATAGATAGGTAGATAGATAGATAGATAGATAGATAGATAGATAGATAGATAGATAATAGATAACTGAGACAGAAATCCTATAAATATAGCAATAATGTGTTCACAAGAATGTTAAAAAAATTTAATCAAAATCTTTCACAAAAGTTGGTATCTAGAAGTAACATGAAACTTAAAATTGGTTCTTTGATTTCATAAAAGGAAAGCACTTCTTCATAAAGTCTGTTGATGAGCATAATAACTAACTATGTCATAGGATGTCACACTTTTATGAACATTGGACAAGAATTCCATGTACTAAAGAATCCACTTCCACTAAAAGAGATTGTCAAACATTGTGCTTTCCAGAGACAAAAAACAGATTTAGTTCCCTGATTGTTTCAACAATGAAAAGGCACTGATAAAAAAGAAACCAACAGAACAAGGAGCTACAAAGTATTGAGGGTACATAATGCTTGTGGTGTTTGTATACACATAAATATATTTATATCTATATATACTTATTTCATCTGAAACAAAAAAAAATTTCTACGAGTTTGGAAATGTTACTTAGTGAAATACAACATGCTGGAAGAAAAAAAAATAGAGTATTTTTACCATTTTTTTGTGACAGGAACAGAAAATGTGTCCAGGCAGAGAGAGAGTTTCAGCTATTAGTATTTTTATCTTAGGTTATAAGGCAGTATTTGTATGTGGATAGACAATTGTAACAAGGAACAAAAATAAAACAGGGAAGTGATTATACAACTCTGTAGTATAAGGAAATAATCTAAGTGAATAAGAAGCATTTCATTTCATCTTTCACACCAAGGAGTTCTTGTAGACCAAGCACAACACTACAGGTGCTCCAGCGTAAGGGCAAATAATAGGAAGTCACAGGAAGTGTACTCTTTGCATTAGCTGTTTGTGAGTGTTCACTATAGTGATTTGATGAAGCTTAAAATTATAAAAGTAACTTTTGTGACTGTGTTATGTAAAAATTTGCGCATTCATATAAGTTAGAATTATTTGGAAAGCAAGAACACTTGAGAGTATTCCACTAATTCTGGGTTTTATATTTCAGTTAATTTTGGATTACAGAATTCAAAGCAACTTCTGTTTCTAAATGTCACTGAAGAAGGAAAATATTTGGAATTGAGTCTACATACCTTAAAATGTCATTGTTATAATCTCTCAGAGCTACAATTGACATTGAATATTCTGAAGACAGTTTATTAGATAACATTGATATTAACCAAAACCTACATATATCTAACAATACATGAATCATAGAATTTATACTTTTATTTGCCTATCTGTAGTAGTAATAGAGATGATAGTTAGTGCATGAATAACAGATCTAAGGCTTCTTTGGATCCATGATCCAAAATTATGGTTTAAAGTATAGTATATGCTTTCGGGATAGCATTTGAAATGTAAATTAAGAAAATATCAAATAAAAAAAGTTTAAAAAGTATAGTATATGCAGATGAATCTGTACAAAATGTTGTACTGTGTTTAAAATAATAGAGATTTTGAAACCAGAGAGGAAAATGGTACTTATCACCTATATCATATGATAGTATTTGAAAAATAAATTATAGACATGACATTTGCTGCGTTCACCTGTATTCCCAGGAGGAGAAAGATAAATCCCTGGATCTTGATGGTTACTAATTCTAACAGAAACAGTGAGTTGCACATTCAGTATAAAATAATTAACCAAATAATAAGGGGATTTACAAATGATGAAAATACACAGCATAGATCTCTGGTATCCAAACCCATTTATACATAGGTGCATCTGTATGTAAAAACAAGCACACATACATACAAAGAACACACACACACATACAAACACACATACACACACACACACATACACATGAAGCAACCTTTATTTTTTAATTATCATTATTCTTTTTTTAAACAATTCTCCTTTATACTCTATTAACAAGTTCTTTTTCACATGTCTTCGCAGAAATAAGATGAAATAAACTTAGAGGAGTACAAGATACCATTTCTTCAAAGTCTATTGATAATATTTAACTATCTATATAATTGTCTGTTTGAATGACACAACCACTTATTTTAACAAAATTATTACAGTCATTCTACATAAAGCATATATGAGAACAAACTTTGTGACCAGATTTTCTGGGGTCTGTGTATGTGAATCAATGCCTTTTTGAATGCAAAGTAGACATCCATGTTCATCAATAGCAATAACAACTATGGTAACAGCAGCTCAAACTCACAGACCTATGTTTGGCATTATTTGGAACACTGTTTAAATGGGAGCTGTTTTAATGTCCAGAAGTAAAAATGCCTTGCTTTAGTTGAGAATAGCAGTGTGAATTCAGTTAATAAGATTACCTCCATTATTTTAGTGTTTGAAGACAGACCTATGTTGAGAAGACTTGGGTTTACTCTGACAAGAAGAGTATTACTCTCACAACAAGGTACTATCCTGTTACTCTGAGTGTCTCTCTTTTCTTGCTATCATGAAGACATAACTGACATCTTTGGTAGAACACCAATTTTCTCAATTCTAAAGACATTCCAATACAAGTTGATCATTGTTACCTCTGGCTGCCTTATCTGAAGGAAGTTTAGAAGAATTTGAAAGGGCCTAAGCTCTTCCTAGTCTTGGTAGAAGGCCGGGTTCAAGCTCTTCTCCTTGGCTGTTGAATAAAGTATAATTCCTGGCACAGGTTTGTAAGTAGGGAGTTTACTCACAAACCCCACACAGATATCCACATCACAATATCAAGGAAACTACATGCTTGCAGTTTCATACTGGTAACATTTAACTTATTAAAAGTTCAATTTACCCCCAAATCTACCAAAAACTTTTGGTTACTTTTCCTGGTTTTGATGAAGAGCATTTTGGATATACGTATTTTCAGATCAATTTTTTTTCAATTAGTTTTCATCCCTAAATTAAATTAATTTCTCAGACATGCCTGTTTTTGATGTAGTGTCTTAATATTTCTACCACAATAGCTCTAGAAGATCGGAAAGGCATTGCTACTAGTACTATTCGTTCTTTG
>LR753663.1:0-24969 GCA_902729485.2 Mus minutoides
CTCTGACCCTGTTCCATGCCCCCCAGAAGCCTGCTCTCCTCACTGTGCCTTCTGACACTCCTCCATGCCCCGTCAGAAGCCTGCTCTCCTCACTGTGCCCTCTGACCCTGCTTCATGCCCTCCCCCAGAAGCCTTCTCTCCTCACTGTGCACTCTGACTCTGCTCCATGGCCTCCCCCAGAAGTCTGCTGTCCTCACTTTCCCCTCTGACCCTGTTCCATGCCCTCCCCCAGAAGCCTTCTCTCCTCACTGTGCCCTCCTACACTGCCTCATGTCCTCCCTGAGAAGCCTGCTATCCTCTCTGTGCCTACTGACCCTGTTCCATGCCCTTCCCCAGGAGCCTTCTCTTCTCACTCTGCCCTCTGCATCTGCTCCATGCATTCCACAGAAGCCTGCTCTCCTCATAGTGCCCTCTGACCCTGTTCCATGCCCTTCCCCAGGAGCCTTCTCTTCTCACTCTGCCCTCTGCATCTGCTCTATGCATTCCACAGAAGCCTGCTCTCCTCATAGTGCCCTCTGACCCTGTTTCATGCCCTCCCCAGTAGCCTACTCTCCTCACTGTGCCCTCAGACTCGGCCCCATGCCCTCACCCAAAGGCCTGCTGTCCTCACTGTGTCCTCTGACCCTTCTCCATGCCCTCCCCCAGAAGCCTGCACTCCTCACTGTGCCCTCTGAACCTGCTCTATGCCCTCCCCCAGTAGCCTGTTCTCATCATTGTACCCTCTGACACTGCCTCATGCCCCCCCCAGAAGCCTGCTCTCCTCACTGTGCCCTCTGACCGTGCTCCATGCCACCCGAAAAGCCTGTTCTCCTCTTGTGCCCTCTGACCCTGTTCCATGCCCTCCCCCAGGAGCCTGCTCTCCTTAATGTTCCCTCTTACCCTGCTACATGCCCCCCAGTAGCCTGCTCTCCTCACTGTGCCCTCTGACCCTGCTCCAATGCCCTCCCCAGAAGCCTGATCTCCTCACTGTGCCCTCTGACCCTGCTCCATGCCTCCTCCCAGAAAATTCTCCTGACTCCCTCCTGTCTC
Organism: Mus minutoides; assembly: GCA_902729485.2. Lineage (NCBI taxonomy): Eukaryota > Metazoa > Chordata > Mammalia > Rodentia > Muridae > Mus > Mus minutoides. The sequence continues at coordinate 1,030 of LR753663.1, forward strand.
CCACAATGGATTTGTGTGCCATGCCCTCCTTGATGGCTTCCTGTACTTCTTGAGTTTTTTCTCCCTTCCTCCCCAGACTGCTGCCTTACTACTTCCTGTTTCCCTGCTGTGGGGACTCTCTTTACAGCCTTGCTGTCTGACTTCCTCTGGCCTCCTCCCCACTGAGCCTCCTGCCCTTTTACTAAGCTACACCTCACCTCAGCCCTAGAGTTCCTGGATTGTCTGGTAATCTCTCCTAATGGAGCTCTGAGAGCCCAGAGCTAAAGCCAGCATCCAGCTGCAGCACCTGGTGGGTGTTGTATCTCCTCAGCAGTCTCTAGCAAGCTCTCTGCCAAAAGGCACTGAGGACTTTACCACTTATTACTGCAGAGAGGACTCCAGGATGCACACAGTGGCCTGTAGAGATCGCTTTCATTTCCCCTACTCTTGAGGTTCAATGTGCATTCAATACCTTCACTCCAGACCTAGAAGGATAGAGAAGCCTTTGAATCAGTTTCTGTCTCTGAACAGTGTGAATAAGACCAACGGGAGCCTTCGGAGCCTGGGTTGCCCATTTACTGTGTGTGTGTGTGTGTGTGTGTGTGTGTGTGTGTGTGTGTGTGTNCCCCAAAGTTTAAGCTAACATCAGTGCCTCTGATCTCACACCATAGCCCATGCCTGAGCATGGCCAGGGCCTGGCTTCCCTGTAGTGTGAGGTCTAAGAGGAAGGGGCCTCAGACCTCGTACTCATTTCTCCCAGTAGTCCACGTGATCCTTCCTGTACTTGGAAAACAGATTCTCAGGAGCTCCTCTCCATATCCAATGAATCCACCCCCATCACACACATTTACATACAAGCCCACACACACACACATTCCAACATACATACATACGTGGACTACTAGTGAAACTTGGGAGAAGGAAGCCATCAGTCTTGCCCTATGGTGAGTAGCAGAGGTCATGTGGCAGCCACCTTTCAGTTTGTGCCCTTTGGGGGACATCTGGGTCCCTGACTCTGAGTGGGCAGTTGGGCCACTCTGTCTCTGGGGCTGGCTAGCATGCTGAAGGTTTCCATATCAGGAATGGAATGCCTAGACCTTGAGATACCAGCGCCAGAGTTGCTGGGGGAGTGTGGGATAAGAAGTAAAAGTATCCCTTGGGCCGTCCTTGGGCATTTAGAGATCACAACTTCTAGCCTACATAGGGCGTCCTGGACAGCCTGTCCCCAGCTTATCTGGATGAGGTTTCCCATGTGATGCCAGGGACAGGCTTGCAAGCCTGGGAACAGAGAAACGGGGCCATAGCATGGGTCTCAGCCTACATCTCCTTAAACTTCAAGTAACATCACGACTCAATAAACTACAATGCCATCCTCACTGTAGTCTGCTAGCACACAAGTACTCAGGAGCCCTTGGTCAAGCACCAGAGAAGTGGGGGGGCTTGGTTCTTGTAGGGGACTATACCCTTTAGGAAATTCTTGAGTTTTCCCCTCTGTTTATGAAATCAACCGTTCACCTGTCTTCCAGACCACTCCAAGGAAATGCAGGTGCCTGGCTCCCCTATCTTGTGCCCCCTCTTTCTCCCTAGGTCCCTTGGTAGCTCTCCACTCCCTCCTAACCCCAATGTCCTGCCAGGTCATGAAGAAACTGCAGAAAAGATGGAGGAATGCTGGTCTAGGGAGGCCTGAGCTCTCTTCTCTGTGTAACAAGGGAAAACCCCAGGCCCTTCCTTGAGCCCCATCGAGTTCATGAGGCAGGTTCACAGTGTTGCCAGGAGATAGTGTCCAAGGGTCCACCCTTTTCTGTGGAGGGACCAGGTGACCTGAGCCACCTCAGCCCTCTGGGCTCACCAGAAAGGCCCTTCTTCTTCTAGGCAGGCTCTTTACTCAGCTGCTACCCGTGCTGCTACAGAAACAGTGGCACCTCTAGGATCCAAGTTGAAATGTTCAGTGAAGGGCTGAGCCACCACCCAGAAGACCAATGCCTGAAAAAGAAAGAGAGACTTCAGAGTTGGCCTCCTGTGCATTCCCCTTCTCTACCCTATTCTGAGAGCAGCTGCCTGCTTCCAGAGTCCTTCCCACTTCTCCACAGCCCGTGGCATACAGCAGCTATGCCACTCATGGCTGGTAATGGGCTTCTTGGTCTCCAGAGTGTCACTGCAGGTCCTTCAGGGAGCCTGGGCAAACAGGAAGGGTGGGAGAAGCAGCTTGTGGGGGAAAAGATGGCTAGAGCCAAGTGTTTCCTGTTCTTCCCTGTCTGCAGATGCAGAGCCTCAGGAATGTCCTCAGACCAGGTTAGGGGAATAAGTGGCTGAGTCCAGTCCCCTGCTCCAGCCCCAACAGTGCTCCAGGCAATTTGGGAAGGGCTGTGCACAGCTGCAGAGAGTATCCTTGGGCCTCCCCGCCAAGAAGGAGACAGCCTTCTGATTGGCTCAAAAAGATCTGTTCATTTTATCTGCTCACCTCACTTAGGTAGAATCTGGTAGAGAGGGGGAGTGCACAGGAGGCCAACTGAGTCTCTCTTTTTCAGGCCTGGACAAATCTTTACTGTCTAGGGCCTTCCTGGGATCTCACTGGCCCAATCCTGTCCCATTTAGGCCTCAGGTGACATCACATGAGTCCTGTGCATAAAAAGGGATTGGATACCTGGCGAGTGGGTGGGTGGGGCTCCCTGTCTGTGTGCTGGTGATGAGCTGGCTCTCCAAGATACCACCATGCCTCCCCCACCCTATCAAGGAATTCCACTACCAGGAAACAAGGGAGAGCCTCACTTAGCCTTTTAGTTTCTCAGCTTGGCTAGACAGCAGGTCCTTCCAGAACCCTCTGCTTTTCTGGTCTTTCCAAACCTACTTACTGTCCTACTGCTTACCTGACCCTCCAGCTCTCACCCATCGTCCAAGTGTCTCCTGTCTCTGACCTTAGCCCTCAGTCTTTTGTATTCCTACAGCCTCCTCAGTGGCACTTCAGCACCTTATCTTCTCACAGTCCTTATGTACCCTAGTGCTCCTCACTCAAGCAGCCTTTCGTCTCCTGCCAGACTTCCTGCTTCTCCTCTTCTCTCCTAGCTTCCGGCATTTCTCTCCTGCTTCTGATCTCAGCTGTCTCTCACGTGCCTCCTCCTCATCTTCCCATTCCCAGGACTTTTATCTTTCTCTAGCCTCCAGGCTGCTCCTTTAGCATGCCATCTCAGCAAACTTCAGCCTTCTCTGAGCCCTGAACCCTTTACTGTGGCATCCTCCTCCAATTCTTACTCCTTCCCAGCTTCCAGCTTGCCCACCAGCCCAGCCTGTTATCCTCATTCCTAACCTCCTGCCTTCTTGAAACCTTCTCCATGTCTTCTACCCTCCCCCACGAGCCTCATTTCTTCTTGTAGCTTGCCACCATCACCCTAAGCCTACTGTTCTCAGACTTCTATGCACTCCCTGAGCATCTCAGCACTTGCTGACAAGCAGCCTTTCCTCCCCAGACTCCTGCTTTGTCTGTAGGCTTATGTCGTCCTCTAGTGGTATCCCATGATCCTCTGAATCTCCAATCTTCCTCTTGAAGCATGTATCACTGCAGTTCTTGGATGGCAAGGGCAAGGGGAGCAAGTGCCTTTAAAGTGGCCATAAAAGATTCCCTCTACCCTGCAAAAAGCCAAAGCCCTAAGCACAGCTAAAATTCCCAGAAAGCTGTGGCATAAGAAAACATAAGTGTTCTTTCCAGCTTCTGGCTATTATAAATAGAGGAATTCCTCAACAGGAGTAATGGATACAGAAAATGTGGTACATTTACACAATGTAGTACTACTCAGCTATTAAAAACAATGAATTTATGAAATTCCTAGGCAAATGGATAGATCTGGAGGGTATCATCCTGAGTGAGGTAACCCAATCACAAAAGAACTCACTTGATATGTACTCACTGATAAGTGGATATTAGCCCAGAAACTTAGAATACCCTAGATACAATTTGCAAAACACATGAAACTCAAGAAGAATGAAGACCAAAGCGTGGACATTTCACCTCTTCTTAAAATTGGGAACAAAACACCCATGGAAGGAGTTACAGAGTCAAAGTTTGGAGCTGAGATGAAAGAATGGACCATTCAGAGACTGCCCCTACCCGGGGCAGTCACCAAACCCAGACACTATTGCATACACCGGCAAGATTTTGCTGAAAGGACCCTGATATAGCTGTCTCTTGTGAGGCTATGCCAGTGCCTGACAAACACAGAAGTGGATGCTCACAGTCAGATATTGGATGGAACACAGGGCCCCCAATGGAGGAGCTATAGAAAGTACCCAAGGAGCTAAAGGGGTCTGCAACCCTATAGGTGGAACAACAACATGAACTAACCAGCACCCCCAGAGCTCATGTCTCTAGCCGCACATGTAGCAGAAGATAGCCTAGTAGGCCAACACTGGGAAAAGAGGCCCCTTGGTCTTGCAAACTTTATATGCCCCAGTACAGGGGAATGCCAGGGCCAAGAAGTGGGAGTGGACAGGGGGGGGGAGGGGAGGGGAGGGGGGTTATGGGGATTTTCGGGATAGCATTTGAAATGTAAATAAAGAAAATACCTAATAAAATTGGAAAAAGAAAAAAAGAAAGCATAAGTGGACCTCAAGTGGAATGTACTTGGGCTAAATATGAATATTGTGCTATATCTGTGTTTATATCTGTGTATAGCAGCATGAAGACAATCCTCTGTGGTTGCACAGTATAAATTTTGGGAATGTTAAAAAAAATCTTATGCGCTAACATCCAGAGATTGCTAAGGGATTTTAGATTGTCACAATAAAATTGAAATTGTCATTTTCTTCCTTTTTTCATTATCTTATTTGATTTATTTATTTCTTGGTCCTTTTATTTATTTGTTTATGTGTGCACATGCATTTGTGAGCACTTGTCCAAGTCTGAGGACAATTTGTCAGGAATCAGTTTTCTCCTTCTACTATGTGGATCCTGGGGATTGAACTCGTGCTGCTTGGCTTGGCAGCAAGTGCCTTTAACTTGATGAGCCACCTTGTCAGCCCAGAAATGGTCCTTTCCTTAAAATTAGAAATGTGGGAGGTGATTTGATACCTCCATATGAGAAGGATTTCTTCCGGGCATTTCAGCAAGTTGAGGATGTACATATAAGATGGGTGGTCACACGTCTCTTGATCAGTGTAACTGTGAGGCAGAAGAATGACCTCCAAGGCTCTACAGACATCTTGGTATCAAAAGATGAAACAAGTAGCAGGCCCTTAACCTGCTCCACCTGGTATAAAATGTCAGCCCCTTGATTGTTAAGAATGTTTCTGACACGTCAGTACCTGCCCTTACCCGCCAAAATAAAGAAGGTAAGTCGGGGTCACATTGTTCTCGGCATCTCCTGCTCCTTCAATTCACCACATACTTCTGTGTATGATTTCCAGGTTACTGCAGTTACATTTCCCCTGCATAGCTTGGCATTGTTCACACAGTGTGCAGTAGTGCTGTTTAATAACTATGTACTAGAGGGTCAGTCTCAGGGAAGACTATGTCTCCTTCACCCTCCTAAAAAAGATGGCTTTCTGGTCATTAAAACATCACACACTGTACTGCCTGCACATACCAATTACATAGGTGAACACACCTCTCTCTCTTTCTGTGGGATTTCAGGCCAACCTTGAATACACATGCCATCACATCTGTCTTTGTCATATTGTCCAGGGGAACCCAGGCTGCTAGATCTTGCTCTGTGCCTAAGGGGTTCCTCAGTCCATAAAATTTAAGGACACTCTGGTATGGAGCCAGGGAGTCCCACAGGGAAACTCCTGAAGCCATATGGTCCTGAATCAGCCACACCTAGGCCAGTCTGCTGACAGAGAAAATAAAGCAGTAAAAGATATATCTGAATATTTGAGTCCAGGCTCTCAATTTCTTCAGTTCCCCTGTAGAAAATGGCACTTTATATCATATGACCATTATCTTCTATAATGAGGAATGAGTTGCTTATTCAGCTATCTCTCCTTATGCTGTTTACCTCATCTTGAAAGAACACAGAGGCCATTGCTGAGACTTTGTGAAGAGGAGTTACTGCTAGTATGTCTTCCAATCTCAGGGAAGAGTAAATGAATGGATGAAAACTTGGATAGATATGTGACCAAAAGAACTGGGCTTCACATTTTTCACAATAACAAGAATGAGGTGGAAAACAAAGGATGTGGGACTTGTTTATATTTGTGTGGTCCAGGCCACATATTCCTTGTACTTTCTACTAGTAGTCTTGTGGTAAATGAGAAGAAAAGGAGAACTTATGAAAAAGCATTTCACATTCATGAAATGAACAAGTTGCTATCCTCTCCTTCTCTTTAGATCCTCTATATGAAGAGAAAGCTAGGGACATGATATCCTCATGTCTCACTTTGGGTAGATATGATAATGAATGTGCAACAAGACTCTCGGCTCTCTGCTATGGCTCTCTGGATCTTCTAGCTGTCACAACCAAAGGTTCAGAAATAGATCCCACTTCTCAATACCTCTAGCTGTGCTGTATTGTATGGTAGCCAATAGCATCCTACTTAACATTTAATGGGTCTTCTTTAAAGTAAAATGTAGTTAAGATTACTGAAAATTACATCAGATCCAAATTAAGTATCTCCGCAACATGGGCTCCATTTGAGGTACTCATGATCTACCTGTGGCTAGTGGCTCCTTCATCAGAACAAATCTGAATTTTGGTCACCATATTAACAGTGAGTGATTCTAAGCAGAGACACAAATGTCTGGTGACAGCATGATTTCTATTGATGCAGTCCACCCCACCATGCATATGCTCAATCAACTATTAGAATATAACACAATATCACTTGTCCCTTTATATCCCTTCTAGATTCCAGTTGACTCAAAGGTGATGCACTTCTTCTGTAAAGTGACACTGATTATTTCCGGTTTCAAGTACCACAGTTGCAGTCTGTTGTTTGGTTTCCCCTCTTATGTAAAGCAACTTTGCCCAGGTGAATGCTTAACTCGTTGCCCCATTCATCTCAAACTCCCAGTCTCAAGTGCTCCTTCTGCCTTACCTTCTGGGGTGTCAGAACTACAGGAATGTACCTATACACCCAGCTAAGCACTACTTGGCAAGGTTAAAACTATCATGAGCTACTGAGACAAAGTCATCCACGGACAGAATGGTCTTACAAGCCATAGGGCAGTCCAGTGAAACCCATCTGCTTCATCATACTGGAACTGCCTGAAGCGCTGGCGGGAGGCTTCATAGGTCATGCCATACTCTCAAGGCTGAGGATCCTGGTGGTACAGAGAGGGGCCCTGTGCATCAGAGTTGCTGGGTGCAGTCATTGTGCCCACTGGCTGGCTCTTGGGCCTGGGGTCTCAGGTCTCAGCTGTTTTGTTGGGCCTTCAACAGGGCCACCATCTGCAGCAGAAAAGAGGCCACCATGAAAAAGGAGACATGGGAGTAGTTGGAGGGGCTCTAACATTCCTGAGCATGAAAAACATTGCTGGCAGGTTTTGCCCTTTGATCCCTCTTCTTCTCCCTTGCTAAAAACTGCTACATTCCTAAAGCTAGTCCCCAAGGTCCATGCCCTTATTTGGTCACTGACTTGTTCCTGAGACAAAACGTCAAGGTCCAACAATCAAAATTTATTATTTAGCTAATATATCCAATCAGGATTTACCAACTCACCCTAGCACAGACTTCCCATTCTCCCTTTAAAATCCCAGTCCTGCACAACCAACGTCTCTTGCTCTCTCTTGCCTCCCTTGATTTTCTTGCTTGTGCATGCATGCTGCTACTGCTGCCTTTGCAGTGTCCCACCCCACACTTGCACTTCCGGGTGATAAATCTCATTTGTGCTGAGAGTTTGGTGTCTGGGAATGTCCTGTACCAATTCTGAGGGCCAACCCTCCCTTTCAGTGGTGACTAGAGGGCGTTGTCGCTGTCCTTCAGCTTTCAGAACCTGACTAAAGGTACAGACTCTTCTCAGAAAGATAAACATGCAGGCAGAACTCTGAACCCCACAGGCAAGAGTGTTGTTACAAAGTGTCCAGCCCATAGACATAATCCCTGGACCTATCCTTTTCATAAGTTAGCCGCTGGCTCACCACTGACTCCCGTGGCTACTGAAGTGGGTATTAGTAGAAGCCGAATCTCCTTTTCCTGGCTACATTTGCCCTGCTCTGTGGGCACTAGTGAATAGCACTACCTGCACAGCTACACAGTGTTCCCATGGATCAAAGGCCCGGACTCCTTTCTCAAGAGATTCAGGCCTTTAGTCCCACTCCTGGTAAAATAATATTAATCTTGTGTTTTGAAATTTGGGGACACCACAGAAGGATGGAAGAAAACATCTACAGTCCCCCTGAATAACCCTCAACAATCTCTCTAGTCTTAATAGTCCCCCTTAACAGCCATCAGTCTGAGAGACCCATGCTGAAGCCATGCTCTGTAAAGGCAGCCAATCCTCACTCTTCGGTCTTGCCATCAGAGGCTGCTTGTGAGCTAGTGACCCCACGCCCTCCTCTAGTGCTTACTCAGGCAGTAGCTTTCTGTCCCCGTTAGGTCAGTGTTAGTTAGTCAATGTGATACACATCGTAGCCAATGCAACTTTTGGAGGGAAGAATTTATTCCATCATGCAGCCTGTAGTCCATCATCAAGGAAAGCCAAGGCAGGGAGTCAGGAGAGGAGTTTCAGGTAGAAACCCCAAAGAACTGCCACCTGTATGTGTAAGCAAACAAGCCCTTTCCTCCCCAAGTTGCTTTCTGTTGGTGTATTTTACCCCAGCAACAGAAGGAGACTAGAACAGATAGTCATCCATATTTACAAGAATGTTTTTTGAGCTACAGAAACATTCAAAAGTCTAGCTGACATCTAACATACATAACGGGCTCTCATAGTGGCCATGGCCTGCAGTTTAAAACTTTCAACCAGTTGATCCCATTTCTTTAAACCTCTCATTTTTTACAAAAGCTTTTTGGGTCTAGAGAGATGGCTCAGTGGTTATGAGCATTTGTTGGTCATCCAGAAGACCTGGTTTTGATTACCAGCACCCGTGCAGTGGCTCACAACCTCATGTAACTCCAGTTTCAGGGGTTACAATTCCCTCTCCAGGCCTCCATGTGTACCAGGCAAAATTCAAATAGACTTAAAATCAAAACAATTATTTTAAAAAGTCCTTCACCATCTTGAAGGTACATGGCAGACTTTGAAAAAGAGCTCTCTATTTTCTAGTTCAGCTGGCTTTTCAAATAAAGTTGTCTTCCTTACCACAGCACCTTGGCATGGCTGCTATATTGTATGTCCAACAGCTGAACTTGAATCCAATAACAACCATTTATCACGTGGCATTGTCTGAATTGGTTCAATGCTTCCTTCTCATTAGCACCACTGTCCAACTTCTAACATCTGGTGAGGGTTAATCTGCAGGACATGTACTATGGCATCTGGCACCTAGCAGAACTTAGTAACTGTCCTTTATTCAGGGCACGTTACTCATGGCCTTTCCTGTTGCAGTATATTTTTCTACTAAGAAAGCTACTTGGAGGCTATATATACTGGTTAGTTTTTATGTTAACTTAACACAAACTAGAGGCACATGGGAAGAGGCAACCTCAGGTGATGGATCGCCTAGATGAGACTGGCCTGTAGGTATGTCTGTGGGGCATTGTCTTGATTGCTGTTTAATGTAGGAATGCCCAGACCACTATGGGAAGTACCATCACCTAGGCAGGTGGACCTGAAATCTATTTTTTAAAAGCTAATTGAGTGGGAGTGAGAGCTAGGGCAAGAGAAGACAAGACAGGAATTCAAGGCAAGAACCTGAAGGCAGGACCAATGGAGGAATGCTCCCTGCTGGCTCACTCACAACCATCCTTATATAGCCCAGGCATCCTACACATGAATAGACTAGGGCCTCTAGCATCAATTAATAATTAAGATAATCCTCATAAACATGCCCACAGGACAATCTGATGAAGGACATTCCTCAAATGAGTCTCCTTTTTAGATGACTTTAGGCTGTGCCAACTTGGCAGTTAATGTTAACTTGGACACCAACTCACCATCTCAAGCATTACATTAACACATCATATGCTTGCTACTGCCTATAGGCAAGAAGACAGGTTGCTTAAAGACCACTATGTCCTATGGCATTACCAGTAAGCTCTCAAGTGTTACCACGTCTCTATCTTCTAGAGCTCCCAGACATTTTCTGGATGAAGTTAATGCTCTTTCAAAGAGAGGAGGTTGGAATCTACAGTTTTCTCCCATGCAAATGCCAAGAGAGTTAAGATATTTTAGTGCAATTTCTGAGACTATGTAGATAGTTACATAAATGTCTCTACAAGTCTCAGGACTTGGATGTCCCTATGTGCTACGAGTCATCTCCTCTATCATAGCATTTGTTGAGACCATTCCTGTACCTGTCCTCTTCTATAAAGAAGTTCATGGATGAGAAATACTCACGACTCCCACCAGGTATGCTAGTAAAAGCACTTGGGAGACTAACACAGGAGTAACCTGGATTTAAGGCCAGTCTGAGCAACTTAGAAATTTAAAGTTCAGGTTGGACTACATAGAAATCTCCTGTATTAAAAATAAAATAAAATAAAATAAAATATTCCCAATAACAACAATAAGAAACAATGGCCCAAGTCTTAATGTATCAGTGAGAGAGTGCACAAACAAGGCCCTGGTCTCGATCTCCAGCAAAGCACACACATACACACACACACACACACACACACACACACACACACACACACACACACACACACACACACACACACACACACACACACACACACACACACATACGCGCGCGCGCGCGCGCGCGCGCGTGCACTATTCACACACTTACAGAATCTATCCCCCTCTCTCTGTCACTCCCCCTCTTTCCTTCTCTCCCCAATCTGTGACTGAAAATCAATCTTTACCAAGTGAGAATCAATTTCAGTGTTATGTGTGATCATAACACTTAGGGTCTCTATTTGCAACGTGTCATTTACTATGGAATATCTTTCATAAAATTCACTGGGTCCAATTCTATAGAAAAAATAAATATACTTGTTTTGGGTGTCTGATAGAGAGATGTAAGGTCCATACTCCAATGGCAGGAAAGAAAGAAGGGAGGGTCTGTGAAGTTGAAGAAATTGCAAGGAGTCACAGGCAGATATGATATAGTCTGGAGATTTGAATGAGGTGTTCCCCATAGGCTCAGGCATCTGAATGCTTAGTCACTAGTTGGTAGCTATTTGGAGAGGATTAGAAGGTGTGGCCTTCATGAGTGCAGTATGTCAATGCGGACAGGCTTTGAGGTTTCCAGAGATTAGTGTGATTCCCAGTGTGCCCTCTCTGCTTGCTGCTTACGGATACAGATGTGAGCTCCCAACTAGGATACAGATGTGAGCTCCCAACTCTTCCCGCCGCCAGGCCTTTGCTCTGTCTTCAGGATTGTAACCATCTGCACACACAAACCCAATTCAATAAATCTCTCTGGGCAAGACACTAGACCAGCAGGCTCCCAGGCACACACAGAGACCACAAGGAAGCAGACACATAGAGGTCCAGACACTCACAGGTACAAGTGAAAGTAAAGGCCTAGGAGAGGGGCCTAACCTCTGACATCAAGGACATAGTTGTGGAAAATCCACGTAAAAGTGGCATTCTGATAAATAACGTCACACAACAGATGTTTACACTGTTTACTTGGGGGTCTCCTGGACATCCAGTGTCAACTATTTTCTTGATGACTCATATACCCCCCCTGGATATTCAGCGTTAGCCATCTTGGCTCACAGAGGGATCCATTTCAGTTTGGTGTTGTCCAAACATAAATTGGCAATTATTGTCCTCTGTTTCCTATAAGGGGTACTATTTAAAGTTTAGTTATCATGTAGACTTCTTCCTAGAAAGCCTTGGTTTTCATGTAAGTTTCTATGCTTGACTCTAGGGGTTTTGTTGCTGTTGCTGTTGTTATTGTTGTTGTTTTGTTTTTGTTTTTTTTTTTACCCATCCATTAATTGAGTTTCAGCTCAGCATTTCTAGCCTCACCAACCCCAACCCTTCTACTGTGTCAAGTAGTAGGGCTCAATGTTAGAGAGTTTTTCCAGCCTGTGATGACCCTGAGTTCCATCCGCAGCACAGCAAAAATATAAGCAAACCAAGAGGGGAGGAGGAAGGAGTGGCTGAGCAAGGACCTAGTAGAAGCAGAAACATGAAAAGGGGCAAAGAGCTGGCTACAGATAATGTGGATCAGAATTGACTGACAGTTCAGCTGTTAGCACTTCTCAATCCCCCACAGGCAGTGGAGAACAGATGTCTTCTTCTTCCTGGGGATAACATTTCAAAGGCATCATTTTCTGTCCTTGAGAAAGATACAATATAAAGTAGATTGTGGGTTAGAACAGAGTGCTTTAGAAAATCTATTGTCTTAGAAGGCCCCAGGAAATTCACTGGGTTTTTATCTAGAGCCCTGAATACTGAAAGGAGTGTAGGCCCAGACCATGTGAGCTGTGGGGTCTCAGATACCAAAGCCATGAAGGAGTCTCACTGGACTTGGGAAAAGAAGAGCTCTGTCATCACCTCGACAATACCTGCAGCATGGAGCATAGCTACAGGAAATAAGTTCTATCCAGGTCTAGAGGCTCCAGCCCATAATTCCAAGTATCCAGCAGGTTGATGCAGGAGGATTGCAAGTACAAGGCCTCCCGGGCCAGCAAACTAAGTTCTAAGTGATTTGAGTCACCATATACATAAATAAATGTGATTTTAAAAAGAAACATAAATACGGTCTTTGTGCCCTGGACAGCCCTGGGGTGGAGGGGGCTTGCTCTCTGGTCTCTGGTTCTTATTTGTCTCCTTCCTCTCCCACTTCCTCAGCCTTTCTCTCATAGTGAGGCTTGGATTGAGCATGTCCAGCCAGTGTCATAGGCACAGGAATACTTGGGCATATTCTAGCCACTGTCCCTCAGTGGGACATGCACCTCTGAGGGTAGAGATTAGAACCTGTGTTCTGACACACTGCACAATCAGAGCACAGACAGATAAAGGGCAGAAATGGAAAATGACCCAGAGAGAGGTGAAGTTGTGATGCATGATAAGGATCCAGAAGATAACCATCGCTGGGATGTAGGCACAGGACAAGAGCCAGCAAGAGGTGGAAAATGTTCAACGGGGGGGGGGGGGGGGGGGGCAGAAAAGTAGGAAGCTTCTGAGACTCTCTCTCTCTCTCCTGTCTCCCTCCTTCCCTCCCTCCCTCCCTCCCTCCTGTCTGTCTGTCTGTCTTTGTTTCTTTTGTTTTTTTTTTTTGTTTATTCGTTTGTTTTGTTTTTTGAGACAGGGTTTCTCTGTGTAGTCCTGGCAAATCATTCTTGTAGAGCAGGCTAGCCTCAAATTCAGAAATCTGTCTGCCTCTGCCTCCTGAGTGCTGGGATTAAAGAGGTGCACTGCCACTGCAGGGCTGGGCTTGGGACTTTTTTTTTTTTGTCTTGTTTTCATTATAAAGGCTAGGCTGGCAAGAAACACAGTATCCCCCTGACTCAGTCTTCAAAATGTTAGGATAAAAAATCCACATCAACACATTCAGCTTTCAAATGTCACTTTAAATAAATGGGGTGATGTTTAGAACGTATTTTCATTTTAATGGTGGAACTTCCCCCCTCCCTTTCTCATTCCTTAGGCTTGCCAGTATCCTCATTCAATCCAGTTCTTGGCTTTCTGTTTTCTGCTGTCATTTTTTCTGTCTTTTAATATACATACTTATAGTAATTGATGTTTATTCATTCGTATGTGTGATTAAAAAAGAGGAGGGTGTGAATTCAAGAGGGTATGGGGCAAAAGGAAGACATGGGAAGGCTAGGAGGGAGGAGAAGAAGGTAAAAAAATGTCATCCTCTAGCATGCACATATGTACAGAGGGGCAGAGGTTTTTGTGTGTGTGTGTGTGTGTGTGTGTGTGTGTGTGTGTGTGTGTGTGTCCTGAGGCTAGAAGAGAATTTCAGATCTCTAGGGTCTAATGTTACAGCAGTTGTGAACCACCTGATCTAGGTGCTGTGAATCAAACACAGGTCCTCTGGAAAACCAGCAAGTGCTCTGTACTGGCTAGGTTTGTGTCAACTTGACACAGCTGAGGTTATCACAGAGAAAGGAGCTTCAATTGGGGAAATGCCTCCATGAGATCTAGCTGTGAGGCATTTTCTCAATTAGTGATCAAGGGCCCCTTGTGGGTGGGACCATCTCTGGGCTGGCAGTCTTGGGTTCTATAAGAGAGCAGGCTGAGCAAGCCAGGNGGGCCCCTTGTGGGTGGGACCATCTCTGGGCTGGCAGTCTTGGGTTCTATAAGAAAGCAGGCTGAGCAAGCCAGGGGAAGCAAGCCAGTAAAGAACATCCCTCCATGGCTTCTGCATCAGCTCCTGCTTAAGTTCCAGTCCTGACTTCCTTTGGTGATGAACAGCAGTATGGAAGTGTAAGCCGAATAAACCCTTTCCTTCCCAACTTGCTTCTTGGTCATGAAGTTTGTGCAGGAATAGAAACCCTGACTAAGACATGCTCTTAGCCACTGAGCTGTCATTCGAAACCCTCCCATTTGTCATTTTTAAAAATTTTAATGAAAATATAATTCCATCATTTCCACCTCCTCTTTCGTACCCTTCCCATGCCTGCTTTTCTGCCCCTATACGCTCCCCAAATCACTCCTCTCTTTAGCCATTGTTACATATATGTAACAAATAAACATAACTATGATTTGCCATTCTTTTCTAACATAATATTTTTATTGATCATTTGGAAATTTCGCATAATGCATGTTAATTACACTCACCTCACAATCCTCTCAGGTCTGACCCCCAATCCTTGTGGCCTCCCCCCACAAGAGAAACATAGAAGGGTTCTGTGACCTAACCTTCCCTTTACCCTCCCAGAAATAACAGTCTAGACATATACTGAAGTGTAGCTCTCCACAATTTGCCATTTGTTAATGCCCAATTTCTTACACTAGTCCCATTTGGAATTTCTCAGAGTGGATATGAATTGCTTAGCGCATCCATTAGTGGATAGAGCTTTTTGAATGCGAGTTATAAGCTATATGCCCTTTAGTCAAAGGAATCCTTTCCCATGCATTGCAGTGTGAATCTCTGGGAATAATGATCAACTCTAGATGGCATAGATTCCAAAACCCCAGCCTAGCTCTGCTCTTCTCTCACCAGTTGTCATTTCACCAGGGCAATCAGTTGGGTTTTACAGTGGGATGCAGTGAATATGTCTGTAAAACAGATAGTGAGGAGACACTTTGGTACTGAATGGCTATGTGCCAGAGAGTTATACATACACAGTTACACTTCAGACTAGTAATAGAAGAGACATGATGGGCAATCCCACCTCCCCATCCTCACTGCATTTGAGATTCTACAAGAAGAATATCAAGATGGATACAATATCCTGTTCAGTGCAACCCAAGAAATCCACAATGTACCAAAAGTAGTTGCAATGAAGACTAGTTTAATGGATCAAACATGAGCGTGGCTTGTTATTTCACTTCCTTTTAGACATAAACATGATTTTAGGAACAGCCACTGTATTCTGGAAGGGGGGACTCTATTTTAGTGTCCAAACCCACTCAAACAAATCCATATCACTTCTGGGCTTCCCCAGATTCCTGTCAATCAAATAGATCAGAATGTTGGCAGGCTTCTTGCTTTTTATCTTTTTCGGTGGGACCACCTCTGTGTTCTGCTCAGGTGGCCTGGGATCAGCTCCAGGATTTTCTTCACTCATGACTTGTATTATCCAATGGCCTCAAGGCAATGGAGAAAGCCTGGAAAAGAAGATGAAGCCACATAATCAGGTCAACCCAGAGGCCTCTTCATTACTGTCTCCTCCCTTTTTTGTCTGTCAGTTTCTAACACACAAATGCTATATGCAATAGTAAATAAAGTTGCTTTGGGACACAATTTGATTTGCAGTGTCCCTCTTATCATATTCCACATTATTATGTCTCACATGACCATCCATACCTTATATCCTGACATATACATTGATGTATGTTCAGAAGCTCTATTTTGTTCCATTAACACATTTCAATTCCTATTTCTTTTTAAAAGACTCTGTGTGTGTGTGTGTGTGTGTGTGTGTGTGTGTGTGTGTGTGTGTGAGTGTGTGTGACAGATTACCTATGGAAGTCACAGGATAACCACCATATGGGTTTCTGGGATTGAACTCAGTTCATTAGTCTTTGCAACAATTGGTTGGTTGTGCCATCTTGCTAGCCCTCAATTCCTACTTCTTTTTCTAAATGAAACCTTTATGCCACATGCTAACTGCTACATTTCTCTTTGTTATAGAACAGCAGGGGGAATGTAAGCCTTTCTCTTATCATTTGTCATGGACAAAGTTTCAGAGAAACCATACAGGAGTTTCAAGAAGAAAGGGATGGACTTTCAAGGATTAGTTGACATCTAGAGAGAAACAAGAAGGTGGACCAAGGAATCAGGACACAGTTCTAGACTGTACCAAAACCAGGTATCTTGAGTGCTGAGACCTGAATATGGACATAGTCTAGAGAGTTCTTGATGATCATAGCTTAGACACTTTCTATAGGAACGTTTCTCTTATCAGTTTAAATACAAAGCTATCACCCTCCCTCCCCAGTACTCATCATGATCAGCAGATGAGTTTGATGATGAAACAACAAAAACCACTGGTGGATTGCTCAGACCACTGTAGATATCTGTAAGAAACTAGCTGATGGCAGAAAGCATGAGAGTCCTGCCTTCTCTGTGTCTTAGATACGGATTGGTCAGTTCTCACATGAATTATGATGGTGCACAATGGACTTAGAACCACCTCAAAGTAACATAACAGTTTTATGATAGAATCACTGGCCACTACTCCTGGTTTGGGACTGACTACAGTAAGCAAAGGAGCCATTACAGACACCAGACATTACCAAAGCATTAACTTTCTACACACACACACACATTACAAGACACACACACACACACATTACAAGTGCCCACAGAGGCCAGGGGAGTACATTGGATACCCTTGAGCAAATCTTCCAATTTTCGAGCGTTCAGAAGTCTGTGTTGAGGACTGAGATTTGGTACTCTGCAGAAGCAGCAAGCACTTCTAGGTGCTTATCCATTTTTTTTTACATCTTTTATAGTACACAGTTCATACAGTTTACTGTGGGCTGTTTCATTACTAAAGTGTTGGCCATGAGTAGTTACAACTGCCACTGTCTCTAATCTAGAGCAACTACAATGTTAACATTGATGTTTGATCCAGGTGGGTATTGTCTGTAGGAAGGCCTGAATTCTAGCAGGCATTAGAGGTTTTATGGTGAGGATGGTTTTGCATTTTTTTGATAGTGCTGCCCTCTGGAAGAAATGGAAAGAATTTCTTGGCCTCACACTGAGCAACTCACTCAGTCCATGCAAAAACTGAGGGAGTTTAGACACAGATGCCTAATAAAGGGGCCCAGGTCTCAGTCTGTATTAGTCAGGGTTCTCTAAAGGAACAGAATATACACAAAGGGGATTTATTAGAATGCCTTTCAGGTTGTAGTCTAGCTTGTCCAATGGTGGCTGTCTACAAACAAAGGGTCAAAAAAATCTAGTAGTTATTCAGTTCCTGAGTCTGAATGTCTCAGTTGGTCTTCAGTATAGGCCAGGAACCTAAAAAAGTAGGCTCTAAGACTAGTGAAGGAATGGACTTGCTAGCAAAAGTAAAGAGCTAGTTGGCAAAGGAAGAGAACAAGTTTCCTTCTTCCATGTCTTTAATATAGGCTGCCAGCAGAAGGTGTGGTCCAGATTAAAGGTGGATATTCCTGCCTCAAAAGATCTGGGTTAAAGGTCTATCTTCCCATCTCAAAGATCCAGATTAGAAGTGGGTCTTCTCACTTCAAATGATTTACCTAAGAAACAAATCCCCCACAGGTGTGCCCAGACATTTTGGTTTTAGCTAATTGTAGATGTAGTCAAGTTGACAACCAAGATTAACCATCATAGGTCCACCCACTGTGGACAAACACGATATAAAACTGCTTGATAAACTTATTTTTAAAACATTAGCATAATGGAATACAATCAATAGAATCTAATAATTACAGCAAAATTGTACAATTCCCATTAGCACACATGTGCTATACATGCTACACAAATTACTCCCCTATAACATGCTTAATTGCATTCTCATGTAAGGCAATTCACCAGAAAATAAACTATCTCATTTTAGTCGTGAATATTTGTGCCTTTGGATGGCCATATTCTAAAGTCAGTTTGAAGAGGACAGGAAAAGGATTGTCCCAGAGTAGAACTTATATTACTGGCTGTCTTAGAGTTTTACTGCTGTGAACAGATACCATGACCAAGGAAACTCTTATAAGGACAACATTTAGTGCTTGGTGGCTAGAGAGATGGGAATGGCTGTATTCACTGATATACCACCACCACGCTGGAATTGGCCTTTGCCAAAATACCATATTATATGGTGAGAAAATGATTAAGATGATGTGGATCAAGAAATCATTCCACTAATAGAACCATTAAGCTGGAAGCTGAGTTTTCTCTCCTTGAGTTTGCTATGGTTTGGTTTCATTTCACCTTGTTTTGTTTTTGTTTATTCACATGTCCCATATATTCCAGTCCCAACTAGGTACCTACCAATGGCTGCAGGCATGTAATCTCTGGCCACTCATTCTTGCAAAGGTGTTTAGTAACATTGTAGAGTAAGGGGGATTTGGAGTCCAATCAGCTCTTAAGTCAGCTGTGGGCATACAAGAAATGAAGAGAATCCTTGAATTGTTGGGAACCTAGCTAGGAAAATCTAGCTAGTTAGCTTGTGTGCAGTAGGAGTGTATGCCTAGGGATACCCTGTGGGAGACAACTCCATTGTCATTGCTAAGGGATATCTTGCTGGAACCACATAACTCCTGTCACTTTCAGCTAGCCTTGGCTTATGCCCAGAATGCTTGTAGGATGAAAAAGGGAACTGTGGTAGTTTGAACATACTTGGCCCACGAAGTGGAGCTTAGGAGGTGTGCTTTTGTTGGAGTGTTTGTAGTCTTGTTGGAGGAAGTGTATCACTGTGGGGGTGAGCGATGAGACCTTCCTCCTAGCCACATGAGAGCCAGTCTTGTTCTAGCCTTCTACTGGCATTCAGATGAAGAGGTAGAACTCTTAGCTCCTCCTACAACATGCCTGCCTAGACACTGCCATGCTCCTGTCTTGATGATAATGAACTGAACCTCTGAACCTATAAGCTAGCCCAAATTAAACGTTGTCTTTATAAGAGCTGCCTTGAGGGGCTAGAGAGGTAGCTTAGTGGTTAAGAGCACTGACTATTCTTCCAGAGGTCCTGAGTTCAATTCCCAGCAACCACTTGGTGGCTCACAAACATCTGTAATGGGATATGATGCCCTCTTCTGGGTGTATCTGAAGACAGCTACACTGTACTCATATAAATAAAGTAAATAAATCTAAAAAAAAAAAAAAAAAAAAAAAAAGAGTTGTCGTGGTCATGGTGTCTGTTCACAGCAGTAAAACCCTAAGTATGACAGGAACCTACCCTGGAAGTTTCCTCTAATAGATGGTCCAAAGCATGCAGTGATACACTAGATCTGGAGCTATTTTGAGAATTTGAATTTGTAAGAATTTGGGTGGTACTAATGCTTCAGTTTCAGACCATAGAACAACTTTAGAAACCACAGAGTAGGACAAAGGACTGGGAGGAACAGGAGTCTTGGAGGAAGCTACAAACACAAAGTATGATTGGTAATGCATTAGAGAAGCTGGAATATCCCTGGCCACACAGGCCTGCCAGGCTGAAAAGAGAGTTCACATTTAGTTTGAAATAGAGTACGGAGGTTGGTGGCTGGAGATATGGGACAGCAGTTAAAAGGGCTTGTTGCTCTTGAAGAAGACTTAAATTTAGTTTCTAGCACCCTTGTCAGACATCTCATAACTGCCTGTAAATCCCCTTTAAGGCTGTCTGTACTCTAAGGTTTAATCTACACCCAGACACACAAGCATAAAAATAATGAAATGTTTTTTGTTTTTTGTTTTTTTGTTTTTTTAGTAAAAAAAATGTGGAATGATTTAAGCATCTGGTTTGTATTTTAATGTGTCTGCTCTGGCAGGCAAGGGAGAATGAAATGGTGAAGAAATGCATGGAGACCAGGAGAAGACCACTGCAGGCATGTAGTCCCGAATCAGTAGTGCATGGACCAAGCCAAGGTCAGGAGGCAGGAAGCATCATAGTCCATATCTGAACATTTGAGTACAGGCACTCACTTCCTTGGATGGCTGTGGGTCTACCTTTTGAGCCCAGAAACATAGTCTCTGAGCTATAGTAATCACACCTTTTTATCAGCTGCTTAAAGAAGAGGCACCAGTGCTTCTTCACTTACTGTCTCCCATCAGCAAACTCAGATGGCTGCATTCTGCCTTAAAATAATTGGCTGGTTGAAAGCACTTAACAGTGTACCATCTGTCAGGAGCCATAATAGAGCAAGCTAATAACTAGCAGGTGACCTTCCTGAGATGGTCTGCTTCGGATTATAATATAATCTGTGACAGATTCACTCTCATTGGACAAGGCTGTAAGAGAATTCATTTTAGGAAAGATTCCTGCTATTAATATGCTTTTCCTGTTGTTACTAAACATATATGGTGATCCAATAAGTATTCGTAAAATTTTTATCAGTGATTATTAAGCTTTTTTTATAGTGGGACTGCTCTTAGGTCCTTTTCTGAGAGTCAAAACTGCAAGTCTCCCAATTGTCACCAGTTAATTGCTCTTAGATAGTAACCAGATAGTAACCAGATAGTTCCTACTCAGAACACATTCCAAGAGATTGTAAAACAATTAACTGGAGGTCATAAAAAGGGAACTAATGATTTATTATAGGTGCTAGGACAGAAGATAAAATATTGACTGGGTTTATCTATGGAAAACTTTACTGATAATGTAGTTATGTCTTTAAACCTTCAGTGAACCTGTGCAGCTGTGACAGATGTCAGGTGTTTATCCAGATAATTTCTCCTAATGGATATGAATGTAAACATTCTCTGTTGTAAACTTCTATTTCAATTTATGATTTGATTTTATATGTGAACCTGTGATGAACTTTTTAACATGCGATCATGTATTATGAAAGACCTTTTAAGTGCTGAGGACAAAGAGAAGAGGTAGAACTGAGCTGAGAAGAACTTTTTAGACAGAACGCTTTTAGACAGAACTGAACTCAAGAACTTAGAACTATAGGCATCACATTGGGAGAAAAGGCATTGAGAGTAAGAGCATTACTGTGTCATTAGAAATAGAGAACAAGATTAGAAGGAGAATGCAGAGTGGAATAACTTAGAAACTATAGGTAACGTAAATAACTAATAGAGCGATGTGCAGAATGCAGAGGGAAAGAGGAAAGAAGACGCTGCAGAGAGCAGAAGGAGCAGGCAGCCTTCCCCTTACCATGGACAGAGCAGGTCCTTTCTTAATAACAAGGCAGACTTAGTCTTATTAAAAGGAACAAAGCTTTTTTTTTTCCTTACTAACTTGGGTTTAATTCATTTAGCGTTAAAAGGATAGAAGCTTTTTCCTTCTCTATGCAATAAAGATTGAAGCTCATTTTTCATCCAGAATGAGTGAGTTCTTTCAGTACCGGTGCTTGGTCTTTTGCTCCATATGAATATGTAAGTATGGATGTGTGTGTAAGTATGTAATTGTGAGAATGTATGCATATGTGTGTTTACATATGTAATTGTGAGAATGCATGCGATTTGGAACCAACTAGTTTGAATGGAAATGCATAAATGCGCATGTGTGAATCTGTATATGAATTTATGTGAGTTTATGCATATTTGCTTATGTAAAAGTTTTTCCTTCTATGAGTGTTATTCTTTTCTTCTGGTTGAGTAAAAATTTGTTGCTCCAAACTTCCTCCTAGCTGAACAAGCAAGAGGCATCAGGACAAAAGGGAAAAGGATCTAACAATTAATCCTTTACTTAATCTCCTGCTGTTTTAGGAAGAGGTGCTAAGTGCTAGAAACTGCAGTCTCTGGTCTCAGAGGATCACAGAAGTCAGCTACAGTAGCATAGTAACCTAGACTTAGATAAGTAAACTTTTTATTATACAGCAACCCTAAATATCTCGTAAGACCAAGTCTTACCTTCCACCAATGCTCTTCCCCCTCTGCTGCCTCAAGAAGAACCCACAAGAAAAAAGAGATCCCCTCTGGGGCTGGCCCCCTGACAAGCATCCAGGGGCCCATTTCTACCTTCATTTTATTTTTCCAAATACTGGAGAGGCAAGGGTAGAGATGGAACCATTTTCAGAGGGAGAGAATGAAGGTTCAGAAACTGAAGGTTTTTCTTTTCTTTCATTTTTGTCCCATGCTGAAGAAGCAAAGGGAATTCTGATGACCATACCCATGAACCTCAGATAAGTACTTCATGATTTGTGTTATCTGTAGCCATTTCTAAGACCATAGCTGATCCACCAGAGAAGTACTATGTATCTACTGAAGAAAGTGTACAATTTAAGGAAGATCAAAATAGCCACCCAGCAGTTTCCTGTGGTTCAGACCAAATCAAAGCATGAAGAGGTATGTTGCATTTCTAGAAAATGTCCTCAGCAGTACAGGAGACATGAAAGTGAGGCCAACTAAACTCTTCAAATACTGCTCTTCCTCTACTACATGGAAGATGACCAGTTGTACAAGAATCCATCACTTTAAAACTTGAACCAGAAAACAAGGAAGTTTCTGCTACTTCCTGGCTTGTCCTCAGGCTCACATTTAGCTACTATCCTCATACATCCCAGGACCCCCCCCCCCCCCCCCCCCCGCCCCGGCTCCCGTCTAGAAATGGCAAATCCCACAGTTGGCTGGGCTCTCCTGAATCAAGCAATCAAGAACATGTTCTATACACATGCCCCGTCCCCAGTCTAATGGAGGCTATTCCTCAGCTGAGGTTCCCTCTTCCCAAGTTTATCACATGGACAACCAAGGTTAGTCATCCATCACAAGATCAATTTGACACAAAACTATGCCACTGTTGAATGATGACAACCTTTCAGTTCTTATCCCAAAGGCTCATGTTGATATCACAATATAAAGCACAGTCCAATAGTTAAACGTTCTATAGTTGAATTATGCCTGCTTCTCTGGAGGCCTGCAAGACCTAGGGACATCACATAGGAGTCTAGCATCACAGTCACCTGAGAGGCTTCACCTCAAACTGATAGAAACAGATGCAGAAACCCACAGCCAAGAACTTGGAGAATCCTATTGGGGGATGGGGAGCAGGATTGAAGGAGCCATAAGGGTCAAGGCACCACGAGAAAGCCTATAGAGTCAACTAACCTGACCCCATGGGGCTCATATAGTGAACCACCAAACAGAAGGCATGCATGGGGTGGCCCTCAGGATATAAGTAACAGTTGTGCAGGTGGTCTTCATATGGGACTCCTAACAGACGAAGCAGGGGCTGTCTCTGACTCTGTTGCCTATCTTTGAATCCCTTTCCCCTGACTAGGCTGCCTTGCCTAATTACAATAGAAAATGCACCTAGTCCTACTGCAACTTGATATGCCATGGTTGGTTGATATCTGTGGGAGGCCTCCTCTTTTCTGAGGAAAAAGGAAGGGTAGGAGGTTGTGGGGGAGGGGAGATAAGAGGGAGGGACTCTGGCAGGGGAGAAGCAATCAGGATGTAAATAGAAAAGTTTTGAACTAAAATAAGTTCCACAGCCTTTATAATTTTTGTTGTTTTTACCTTTTTATTTTTATTTTTAATTTCCCACTCACTGTCCCCCTTCTGGTCACCCCTTCCCACAATCCTTCTCCCATCTCCTCTCCCCTTCTCCTCTGGGAGGGTAGCCCTTCAAGTCTCTTGCCAATTCCTCCCCGCATAATAGAAGGTCTTACTAGGGGCACTCAATACAGGCCAAGAGACTTCAGGGCAACTAGACTAGGTCAATTTGGATGGAAAAGGATTCCGTA
>LR753663.1:25069-73370 GCA_902729485.2 Mus minutoides
TTTTTTTTTTTTTTTTTTTTTTTTTTTTTTTTTTTTTTTTTTTTTTTTTTTTTTTTTTTTTTTTTTTTTATTTATTATATGTAAGTACACTGTAGCTGTCTTCAGATGCTCCAGAAGAGGGCGCCAGATCTCGTTACGGATGGTTGTGAGCCACCATGTGGATGCTGGGATTTGAACTTATCACCTTCGGAAGAGCAGTCGGGTGCTCTTACCCGCTGAGCCATCTCACCAGTCCCTTCTTTCTGGTTTTTTGAGACAGGGTTTCTCTGTGTAGCCCTGGCTGTCCTGAAACTCACTTTGTAGACCAGGCTGGCCTAGAACTCAGAAATCTGCCTGCCTCTGCCTCCCAAGTGCTCGGATTGAAGGCGTGGGCCACCACTGTCCGACTTCTGCTAGACACCTTAATTCAAGTGGAATCTGAGTTGTTTGTTCATGGGCCAATGGCCTATCCTCCTGAACATGAAGAGAAAAAAAATAACCATATCTTTGATGGTTGTAGAATCTTTGCTCTGTGGAAAATAGCTTCTCTAACCATAACATAAAATCCTGTGTTCTAACTGCCTATGCTCCCCAATCGAGTAAGGCTACTAAGTTTCCAGGATTAGGTATAGTAATCCAGAATATCCACCTTATGCCCACAGGATATCACTGAGCTTATCTACAAGGTCAAATGGCTGTCCTGCACTCTGAATCTATGCAGGCTCAAGTTGTAAAACCACCTACATACTTATAATGTTATAAGAGACTTCCATTTCTGCTCCTAAAAGCCTCTGACATGCCGTTTTCTGTCTGTCTCTCCAGGCCATCAATAACTCATTTATTTATTTATTTTTGAGACGGTCTGACTATGTAGCCCTGGCTGGCCTGGGACTCACTATGTATACCAGGCTGGCTTTGATCACACAGAAATACGCCTGTTTCTGCAAATCAAGTGATGTAATTAACATGTGTGTGTGTGTCACCCTGCCTGGATAATAACTTTTGTAATAAACTTCTTACCCCCAAACAGCCCATCACAGTGTCCTCTTGATCCCTAACATCTGAGACTCTTCAAGAGCAATTAAGAGAAATATGCTGGTATGAAAAATTATTCCCAGCCGGGAGTGGTGGCGCATGCCTAATACCAGCACTTGGGAGGCAGAGGAAGGCAGGTTTCTGAGTTCGAGACCAGCCTGGTCTACAGAGTGAGTTCCAGGACAGCTAGGCCTACACAGAGAAACCCTGTCTCGAACCACCCCCCCCCCAAAAAAAGAAAAATTATTCCCACCTTAATAGATTCTTCCAGACCCAATGCCAATCTCTGATGACCTATATGGTAATAATCATATCAGAGATAATCTTTTAAAAGTATAAGTAGCTCCACAGTTCTCCCCTTGTCTTTGGGATGCTTAGAAAGTTAAGAAGAGTGATGGCAGGAGCTGTGTTATGATGCAAGAGCTCACTCTCAATAGATGAGGGAAGACGAAAGCTCATGGTAAAACCCTCAAGTTGCTCATCTGTGTTGACATGAAGTCAGAAGCTGCAATTAAAATGAGGATTATGGGATAACATAGCAAGGCCTGGAAAATAAGGAAGATGCATATCTTAGCTATTGTTCTATTGCTGTGCAGAGACACCATGATGAAGGCAACTTACAGATGCATATCTTAGCTATTGTTCTATTGCTGTGAGGAGACACCATGACGAAGGCAACTTACAGATGAAAGCATTTAATTGGGGTCTTGCTAACACTTTCAGAGAATTAGTCATGATCATCTTGTTGGAGAGAGAGGTGAGAGGCAGGTTCTAGAGCAATAGCTGAGAACTTGCATCCTGATCCATGGAGTGGAGAGAGAGGGAAGGAGGAAGGAAGGGACGGAGAGAGGGACAAAGGGAGGGAGGGAGAGAAAGAGAGAGAGAGAGAGAGAGAGAACCTGGTGGGCTTTTAGAAACCTCAAAGCCTACCCCCTGGTGACACATCACCAACAAGACTAAAGAGCAAATCAACTGGGAAAGCAAACATTTAATATAAGAGCTTACAGGGGACATCCCTATTCAAACCACCACAATAAGAAGACTTTTATTTGGGTATGAGTTAACTAAGCCTAATTGATAAGAGGAAGGACAGGGCTTTAGGCCAGTGATAGAAGACCAGTTTACTCCCTCCACCCAGGAAGTCCAAAAGGAACAATAGTCTCTCTTCCTCCTCCTCCTCCTCCTCTTCCTCCTCCTCCTCCTCCTCCTCCTCCTCCTCCTCCTCCTCCTCCTCCTCCCTCTTCTTCGGAGGTGGGTTCAAGACAGGGTTTCTCTGTGTATCCCTGGCTGTCTTGGAACCCCCTCTGTAGTCTAGGCTGAGACCAGGCTGGCCTTCAACTCAGATACCCACCTGCCTCTGTCTCTCATGTGTGGAGGTGGACAACCACCACCCAGCTTCATCTTCTTGTTCCTAATGCAGTTAGTTATAATGGACTAAACTGGAAGTAAGAACTGAGGAACTAGGATTTAGATCCCTGATGAGTTGACAGCCAGGAAAAGGGACACGGGTAGATAATAAAGATGACAAACTTCTGGCTTCTTCCTCACCATTCTCATTAAGGCTTGTCAGCTTAAAACAAAGGCTGGGTAGGCATCTTCTCCTGTCAGAGGGTTCCCTGCAGACTGATCCAGGCTGAACCACGATGCATTTACCCAAAGCACTGGGCCTACCAGCTTCCCTTTCTTTATTTACATTGACCAACTCTAAATTATGAGGAATGGCCTTACATCCTTACATTCAAGTCTACTAAAGAACCTTACAACCCTCAGACCACCAGGAAAGGTCTGACTTCAGCTTCCTCAACACCCTGTACTTTCCAGGGAAGGTCTTTGCCACTGTTTGTATATGTGTGTACTTGTCTGTATGTGACTGTGTGAATGTGTGTGTGTATGCTTTTTCACCTTTAATAAAGGTATTTTCTTTTTAGTTTTTTTTTTTTCTGTATAGCCCTGGCTGTCCTGGAACTCACTCTGTAGACCAGGCCAGCCTTGAACTCAGAAATCTGCCTGCCTCTTCCTCCCAAGTGCTGGGATTAAAGGCATGCGCCACCATTGCCCAGCCTAAAGGTATTTTTCATCTGTTCACTTTATCTGTATGTCTGAGATTCTCCCTGATCCTACTTGTCATGTTTGAGATTTTTTAACTGCCTCTTAATTCTTTAACTGCAAGAGAAAACAAACCCAGTGTAGACCTCTAGAATGTACCAGGATGGCTTCTAAGAAGCTGTTGCTTAAGAGCTCACCTTACACCCCCATAGTTGAGGAGCCAAATGCAATGTAATAAAGAAACAGCACAGCTACATCTTGGAAGCTCTAATAGAGTTAACTCTCTGCTGAGGTAAAGCCCCAAGCTGCTTATGTAAATGTGAGACCAAAAAGAATTTAGTATAATACAATACACGTCCAACTTCAGAGGGTAGTAAAGATGGCCAAATGACTAACAGCATACAGTCAAGGTCAATAATTAACAAAGCTACTCAGTGATGAATAGGAGGGGCTTCAACTACCCCTAAGGAGATGGACAGTATCTGAACAGAAATTGGGCCTTGAGGAGATGTATAGAGCATAAGGGCCCTACACTAGCTTGGTCTATGAGAGCCCACAGAATTAGCTGATCTCAGCAGAGATTACCACCATCTTTGTCCAGTTTCTGCCATGGTCCTATAAAAATCCCTAGACAAAAGAGCTCCATGACCTTTCCTTTCTTGGAAACTCTTCCTACTTTAAGGAGTAATCTAACTTTCCCTCTATCGTTTACTTCTTAAATAATTCTTCCTAATAAAGTCTGTTTCTGCTTTGCATACTCCTACAAGAGTCTGCACCTTTTATTTTCATTGACATGAGACAAAGAACTCAGAGCCACACTATCTCAGGTTAACTTCAGTGACCACCAGAGCCCAGCACCTTCCTTAGAGGCAGGTGTGGGTTTAGTTCTTTGGGGGCACCAAAAGGTCCTGTTTAAAAGAAAAAGTGCATCAGCTGAAAGACTTCCTAGTTTATTCTAATTGCTCCTCAAATGAGGCATTCCCAATGTGATGTGCTGTCAATTCTACGCAAGCAAGGAAGATGGGCCCAGTTCTGTTTAGGGGCCAAAGAGATTGTTTCTGTTTCCATCTCCAATAAGCTTAGCTTGGCCCTGGGTGTCCGTCTGCACCTGTAGTCCTGTTGTGTGGTGAGAGAAGAAGCAGTATGGGCAAACCTCAGCGTTCCAGAATCTCCGTCTGGGAGAGGGGGATGCTGGAGCTAAATGTGTCCTTTTCAGAATGTAGGATTTCAGTGCTAGGGCTGCAAGTGTCCTGTGCTCCTCCCTTTACATCCACTCCCCTTCACACACAAAAAAAAACACAGTAGCTGAGGAGCTCAAGGAGAGTGTGCTTATCAAGAGCCACCAATCCTGTGCTAACCCATTTTTTGCTTCTCCAGCATTTCTCTGGAACTTCTGGCTTATCAGTTTAGATTGTTTTTGGCCCGCCCTCATGGCCTTTCAACAAGAGAATAGAAATACCTGCTTCATACTGTCCAAAAATGCAAGCTTGGTTTAGCTCTGTACCCCATTTTTAATGGGGTTATTTGAATTTCTGGAGTTCAGCTTCTTGAGCACTTTGTAAATATTGGTATTAGCCCCCTATCAGATTTAGGATTGGTAAAAATTCTTTCCCAATCCGTTGGTGGCCTTTTTGTCTTATTGACAGTATCTTTTGCCCTACAGAAGCTTTGCAATTTCATAAGGTCCCTTTTGTCGATTTGTGATCTTACAACACGGGCCATTGCTGTTCTGTTTAGGAATTTTACCCCTGTGCCCATATGTTCGAGGGTTTTCCCCACTTTCTCCTCTATAAATTTCAGTGTCTCTGGTTTTATGTGGAGGTCTTTGATCCAGTTAGACTTGAGCTTTGTACAAGGAGATAAGAATAGATCAATTCGCATTCTTCTACATGATAACCGCCAGTTGTATGAGTACCATTTGTTGAAAATGCTGTCTTTTTTTTCCACTGGATGGTTTTAGCTCCTTTGTCAAAGATCAAGTGACCATAGGTGTGTGGGTTCATTTCTGGGTCTTCAATTCTATTCCATTGCTCTACCTGTCTGTCACTGTGCCAATACCATGCAGTTTTTATCACAATTGCTCTATAGTACAGCTTGAGGTCAGGCATAGTGATTCCACCAGATGTGGACCCAAAGCACTGGGCCTACCAGCTTCCCTTTCTTTATTTACATTGACCAACTCTAAATTATGAGGAATGGCCTTACATCCTTACATTCAAGTCTACTAAAGAACCTTACAACCCCCAGACCACCAGGAAAAACCTGACTTCAGCTTCCTCAACACCCTGTACTTTCCAGGGAAGGTCTTTGCCACTGTATGTATATGTGTGTACTTGTCTGTATGTGAGTGTGTGAATGTGTGTGTGTATGCTTTTTCATCTTTAATAAAAGTATTTTCATTTTAGTTAGTTTTTTTTGTTGTTGTTTGTTTTTGTTTTTGTTTTTTGAGACAGTGTTTCTCTGTATAGCCCTGGCTGTCCTGGAACTCACTCTGTAGACCAAGCCGGCCTTAAACTCAGAAATCTGCCTGCCTCTTCCTCCCAAGTGCTGGGATTAAAGGCATGTGCCACCACTGCCCAGCCTAAAGGTACTTTTCATCTGTTCACTTTATCTGTATGTCTGAGATTCTCCCTGATCCTACTTGTCATGTTTGAGATTTTTTAACTGCCTCTTAATTCTTTAACTGCAAGAGAAAACAAACCCAGTGTAGACCTCTAGAATGTACCAGGATGGCTTCTAAGAAGCTGTTGCTTAAGAGATCACCTTACACCCCCATAGTTGAGGAGCCAAATGTGATAGGGAACTAATATCCAATATATACACAGAGCTCAAGAAGCTGGACTCCAGAAATTCAAATAACCCCATTAAAAATGGGGTACAGAGCTAACAAAGAATTCTCAAGTGAGGAATACCGAATGGCTAAGAAGGACCTGAAAAAATGTTCAACATCCTTAATCATCAGGAAAATGCAAATCAAAATAACCCTGAGATTCTACCTCACACCAGTCAGAATGGCTAAGATCAAAAATTCAGGGGACAGCAGATGCTGGCGAGGATGTGGAGAAAGAGGAATACTCCTCCATTGCTGGTGGGATTGCAAGCTGGTACAACCACTCTGGAAATCAGTCTGGTCGTTTCTCAGAAAACTTGTCATAGTACTACCAATTGATCCAGCAATACCTCTCCTGGGCATATACCCAGAAGATGTTCCAACTGGTAATAAGAACACATGCTCCACTATGTTCATAGCAGCCTTATTTATAATAGCCAGAAGCTGGAAAGAACCCAGATGTCCCTCAACAGAGGAATGGATACAGAAAATGTGGTACATTTACACAATGGAGTACTACACAGCTATTAAAAACAATGAATTTATGAAATTCTTGGGCAAACAGATATATCTGGAGGATATCATCCTGAGTGAGGTAACCCAATCACAAAAGAAGTCACTTGATATACACTCACTGATAAGTGGATATTAGCCCAGAAACTTAGATTACCCAAGATACAACATCCAAAACACAAGAAAATCAAGAAATAAGACCAACACATGGATACTTCATTCCTCTCTAGAATAGGGAATAAAATATCCATGGAAGGAGTTGCAGAGACAAAGTTTGGAGCTAAGACGAAAGGATGGACCATCCAGAGACTTTCCCACCTGAGGGGGTCCATCCCATAATCAGCCACCAAATGCAGACACTACTGCATATTCCAGCAAGATTTTTCTGAAAGGACCCTGATATAGCTGTCTCCTGTGAGGCTTTGTCAGTGCCTGACAAATACAGAAGTGGGTGCTCACAGTCATCTTTAGGGTGAAATACAGAGTCCCCAATGTAGGAGCTAGAAAGAGTACCCAAGAGCTGTAGGGGTCTGCAACCCTATAGATGGAACAACAATATGGACTAATCAGAACCCCCAGAGTTCATGTCTCTAGCCGCATATGTATTAGAAGATGACCTAGTCGGCCATCATTGGGAAGAGAGGCCCCTTGGTCTAGCAATCTTTATATGCCCCAATACAGGGGAATGCCAGGGCCAAGAAGTGGGAGTGGGTGGGTAGGGGAGCAGGGCAGGGGGGAGGGTATAGGGGACTTATTGGATAGCACTTGAAATGTAAATGAAGAAAATATCTAATAAAAAAAATGCAGGCTTGTTGTTCCCTTTAGGTTTGATTATTGAAGAGGTGCAATTGCTTTCTTTGATTCCAAACTTCCAAAGGTGGAATAATATTGCAAGTGAGAGAGCATGCGCAGCAACCTTCCCCAGGGCTGCTAGGACTAACTTGGTCATTCTGTCTGGAAAACCACTTGAAAATGTGAGCCCCAGACAAAAAAATTGCATTGTCCTTACAATCCCTCTTTTAGTAATTAGTACATTAAGCCAAGGAGTTCATTATTGACATGCAAAACAATTTAAATATGACAATTTACATACTGCCTCTATGTTTTGACTATTATTGTTAGTGATTTCTGATAAGTTTCTTGTATAGTTCAGACTTAACCTCCAACTCACAATCCCTCTCCAATATCCTTCCTGGGATTTTTTTTTTCCCTATGGATTAAGGGAGATAAAGCTAGGGCATTGTGCTTGTAAGGGCTCTACCACTAACATATATCACAGACCTTACATTTTAAAATATAGTAATAATTAAGTATTAGAAAAGAATGTCCTATAGCTAAGCAGGGTTCCTCTGACTTTTATTTCTAGCACTTGCAAAGGTCGAAGCAAGAGGCTTAGGAGCTCAAGATCAGCTACATAGTGAGTCCGGCCTGGACTACCTAGGGCATTGTTTCAAAAGGGCCTGGAGAAATGGCTCAGTGGTTAGTTAAGATCATATAATGTTCTTACAGAGGACCAAGCTCCAGGGGATCCGAACTCCATTCTGGGTGCCCATAAGCCATAAGATCAATTCAAAGCACTCCTATTGGATAGCTCCTTCACTCCAGGTCCAGGGAAATCTAACACTTCTGGCTTCCCCTGGCTTCCTCTGGTAACTACACTCCTGTGCACAGACACAAACACATACACACAATTTAAAACTTAATAAAAGTATATGTTTAAAAGGTGCTCCAAGTCTGACAATCTGAATTGTCCCCCAGGACCTGTACAATGGGAGGAGAAAACCACCTTCCCAGGTTGACCTCTATATGCTGTGGCATATGAATATCCCACCTCAGCCTCATTCAAAATAAATTAATAAAGGTTAAAAAATTGAAATAAGGAAGGAGAGGCGTGTTAGGTTCGGATTACGTGAGGAGAAATGGAGGAGGGAATTGGGGTTCCCTGTGGGGTTGGGAGGAAGGAATTAAGGGTAAAAATGTTCAAGACACACTATTTACATATATGACATTTTCAAAGGAAGAAAATTAAAAGAATGTCATAAAATAATATTTAGGATTTTGAAAAGATCTTCACAAGATTTTGTTACAAAGAAGAAACAAGATTTTGTGCAGGTAAGTATATATTTAAAATTTTTTAATTACATTAAAATAAATGCAAAATGAGGTAAGAAACTAACGCAGTATTCTGAGTGTCTATCCAAAGTAGCATATGTCAGATACA
This sequence comes from Mus minutoides, assembly GCA_902729485.2. Lineage (NCBI taxonomy): Eukaryota > Metazoa > Chordata > Mammalia > Rodentia > Muridae > Mus > Mus minutoides. Next base: position 33,694 of record LR753663.1, read on the forward strand.
TTTGATCTTTGCTTTAGGTGTATTATGAAAAGGTTACACACTTTTGTTACAGAAGCTATTAACTTGTGCAGCTCTGCCATCTGGTGGCTGAACTAGAGATTACCTTTTCAAACACCTTGCTATTTTTGTGGTGTGGTGTGGTGTGGTGTGGTGTGGTGTGGTGTGGTGTGGTGTGGTGTGGTGTGGTGTGGTGTGGTGTGGTTTGGTGTGTGTGTGTGTGTGTGTGTGTGTGTGTGTGTGTGTGTGTGTGTGTGTGTGTGTGTGTGTGTGTGTGTGTGTGTGTGTGTACCTGATATAATTATACACATGAAGACATGTGCTACATGTCCTCCCTGGAGGTCAGAGGATAAATAAGAGTTGATTTTATTCAGAGAATAAATAAGAGTTGATTTTATCCTTCCACAATGTGGGTTCCAGAAATTGAACTCAGATCATCAGAGTTGCCCACAGAAACATTTTGCTGGCCATGGAACTGTCTACTTGTAGTCTGATGGATGGATGCTGTAATCCAGATTGCAGAGCAGATACCAATGAGGATATAACCCCAGGGTAGAACATTCAAGCTTTACATGTAGTTAGGACAAGTAACTATGGCTATGTCCTAAAAGAGTAGTAGTTTAGAACTCTAATTGCTACATTTACAATACTACACATGCTCTTAGCTCCTTTAAAGTTTTTTGACGTTGATTCATTCATTCATCCATTCAATGTGTGTGTGTGTGTGTGTGTGTGTGTGTGTGTGTGTGTGTCAAAAAAACAACTTTAAGGAATTTATTCTCACTGTGGGTTCTGAGGATGGAATGCAGTTGGTTAGGCTTGGTGCCAAGTGTCCTTACCCTCTGAGCCACCTTGCCAGCCCCTCACATATAACCACTCATCAAGAGTTTCTTTTACTTGCTTGCTATTGTAACAAAGAATGATGATGATTTTTCCATATTGTTATAGAGACCTGGACAACATGATGGGTTTTGAACTTAACAATGTCTCCATTGAAAGTATGATGTCTTAGAAAAGAAGGCTACCTACAGTACCACTTGGAGAATACCAACCTGATGATAAGATTCTTAGTATTTTCCAGTCTACCTACTCCTGCATATAAATTAGCATTAAGTACAGAAGAAACTTACCAATGAGACATGCTAAGGAAGTAAAGCCTGTGGAAATTGTAGGTATTGCCTTCCTCGGTGAGATTAATACCCTTATAAATGAGTTGCCAGAAACTGCTTTCTTCCTATGCAATCTGAGGATGCAAGAAGTGATGGCCTGAAACAAACACAGATGCCCAGGAGATGGAGGCATGAGGGTGAGAAGCTGAAGGTTACCCTTGACTTTGTGATGAGTTCAAGGCTCAGCCTGAGATACATGACACCCTGACTCAGGGTGAAAAAACAAAACCATATTAGAAATTGGCACTAAAGTAGTAGTATCCCGATAAAAATACTAAGACTAGAGAAGAAGCAGAGAGAAAATGCAAGCAAATAGCTGAAGCATACGAAGCATTGTCACATGCTAAAAGACATCAGTGACAAATGCAGCAAAAAGTTGGGGAAGCACAAGCCATTTTGAGGTCCAATTGAGTTCAATTTCACATTATAGGACCTAGACAATGCCTTCAGAGAATGTGTACTGTTGGTTTGGTTTGAGTTATTGAGACAGGGTTTCATAAGGTCCAAGCTAGCTTCTAACTTAACAAAACAGGGGGCCCTTGAACTCCTAGTTCTCCTGCACCTGCCCCAAAGTGCTGGATTCATGAGTGTACACTAACATACCAGGTTTTGTTATTGTCTATTTGTTTTAAGACAGGATCTCACCCTATAGCCCAGGCTAGCTTCAGACTTGTATTGATCCTCCTGCCTCAGATAGCTGTGAGTAGCCATGCCTGACATTCTTCAAGCAACTTTTTAGACTTCTTGACCCAACTGAATTAAGAATTAAAAATAAAAAATTAACAGTTTTGTGGTTTGAATAACAATGGCCCCCATAGGCTCATATATTTGAATGCTTAGTCATCAGAGAGGGGCATTGTTTGAGAAGGATTAGAAGGATTCATAGGTGTGGACTTACTGGAGGAAGTGCATCACTGGAGGTGGGCTTCAAATTTTCAAAAGACTATGCACAGCTCAGGTTCTCTACCTGCTGTCTGTGGATCAGAATACAAAGCTCTCCACTCCAGGGCTATGCTGTACCACCATACACCCAACAACAACAACAACAACAACAACAATAATAATAGACTAACCCTTTGAAACTATAAAGAAGCCTGTAAGTTAAATGCTTTCTTGTACAAGTGTTGATGTGGTCATGACGGCTTCTTACTGTAACAGATCAGACAGGAAGATTTTTTTTTGAAGATTTCAAATGAACATGACATTGAATACAACTGTACAAAATGTATTTATAAAAGGCTTATTAGAGTCCCTATTTGTCATAGACTGTTGAAGTGCTTTTGTTTTGTGTTTGTTTGAACTGGCCTGGAACTTAATACTTAGTCTAGGCTGGCCCTACGCTCTCAAATATTCCTGAGATTTCAGGCAGGAGCCAAATGTATCTTGACAGTAGTGTACATGCTGATCTATCAGCCATTTTACTGTTAGTCTCCTTGTTTGAATGCTAATCTATAATTATGTGATGTGTAGCTCTGCTATGAAGGGAAGGCTAGATAAAGGAAGAACTCAAGAGGCCTACCTGTGCTATCTTCCCAACTTGCTATCAAAGTTTCTTTTAAAAATATATTAGTCACAATGTTGAATGTGATGGCAAACACATGCAGTTCTGACACTAGGGAGGCAGGGACAGGAAGATCAGCACTTTAAAGTCAGCCTCACCCACACAGTGAGTTTGAGGACACATTGGGCTACACAAGACCACATCTCAAAAAAGAAAAGGGTAAAATGAAGCACTTCAGTTATACAAACTAGAAGGTTCTACAAAAGAAGTAGATGCAAAATCTAAGCAAACAGTCTCATCCTCATCCAGTTCAGTGGCTACAGAGGAAATACCAAGGGTGGGAAGTGTGTGGAAGAAAAGCCCTACAAAGTGCTTGGGGGAGAAAAAACCTGCGGGCAGAATGTCAAGGAATCCAGGCCCACAAGGCTTCATTTGTCTGTACATCTACCTACTCTAGGTCTGGTGAACAGAAATTCACACAGCTTTGAAGATCAAACAGTTGCTAAACTAAACAGTTTTTAGAGACAGGCCTTTAGGTTTTTAGCATACATAGCTTAGCCTAGAAGGCCCCCAGCATCCAGTGAGCTCTTTTGGAGCTCCGCACCCATGTGTTTAACAGGTGAACTGTATCCCTTCAAGATCCAATGTAGATGAGTCTCCTCAAACTCTGCTGGCAGTCATTAGGGTGGCCCTGTCTGGTGACGGGTGAGGAGGAGAAGTAGTACACAGAGAAGACTGTCCGGAGACAAACCAAGACAAGTTTGTAAGAGAGATCACCTCGGCTCAGACCTTCATCTTGGATATCCCATATGTACAAAAATAAATTCTAGCTAGGTGTCTTCATTAGAGTTTCCATTGCTATGAAGAGACACCATGACCAAGCAACTCTTATAAAGGACAGCATTTAATTGGGACTGGCTTATAGGTTCAGAGGTTCAGTCCATTATCATCAAGGCAGTATGCCAGTATCCAGGTAGGCATGGACCAGGAGGAACTGAAAATTCTATATTTTCGTATGAAGGAAATGTAGAATTTCCTTCCTACTGGGAGAAGACTGACTTCCAGGCAGCTAGGAAGAGGGTCTCATCCCAACAGTGACACACTTCCTCCAATAAGGCCACACCTCCTAATATTGCCACTCACAATAAGGCCAAGCATTTTCAAACCACCACACCCCTGGCTTGTGCCTATAATGCCTGCACCTAGGAGCCCAGAGCAAGAGAATTGTGTATTTGAGGCAATCTAAGCCCCACAGTGAGCTCAAGGCCACTGTGGTTTACATAACAGGAATCAATTTCAAAACAATTTTGCATTGCTTAAGTCACCTGGTCTACAGTACTTTGATGTGCACTGTGTTAAATTGATACACATGGGTTTATAGAAGTAAGAAATGGGGAAGATTACCTGAGCCTCCATGTAGATACCAAGCCCTCGAGCCTGAGCTATTCCATTTGCTAGTTTATGATAGAAGTTAAAAAGTGATGTCCTTCCTCTCCAACCATCTACTCCCTGGGGATTATGGGACAGGCTCTTTAAGGATATTTGTCATCATGGGTTTTGGCCTGTCAAGATAGAAAATTATAAATCCCATGTTAACTCCTGCCAGACCCCTCTAAGAGTGCTAGTACCTGAGAAACAATGAAGGCTTGTGATTTGGGTCCGTTCTGCTTCCCCTTGCTTCAATGCCCTAGTATCAGAAATAATAAATGCCAGGTTTGGTGGTGCATTCTAGCAATCCCAACATGATGTGGTCTACGGCAGGAGGATTGATGAAAATGTTGAGGCCATCCTCCTGGGACACTTAGCAATTCCAGGCCAGCTTAGGCTATATAGGCCAGGTTTCAAAAGGCATGGACAAGGGCCTGCGAGATAGCTCAGTCAGTAAAGAGTTTAGCATGCAGCAGGAGGATCTATGTTTGGTTGCTGGTGCCCATGTAAAGGCTGAGCATGATAGTGCATGCTAGTAATTCTAGCTCTGAGAAGTCAGAGATTGGAGGTCCCTGGGGATTGGTGGCCAATCAGCTGACACTAATCACTGAGGCCCAGGTCTCTATGAGAAAACCCATCTCAAAACAAAACAAGGGTCTAGAGGAGCAACATTTGCATGTGCATGCACACATGTGCACCCATGTACATGAACATATACAAGCATACACATAAACTCCATAAACAACTATCTGGTGTTAAGGTAAATGGCCAAGCCATTCCCTATGCCTATGGCTTAAGACATACTAATTTGAAGTAGCTTGTATGGATGTTCTGAAGGCAGTATTAACCCTGGAAGTAAAATCTCACTGAAGGTCTGAGTAGCAGTCAAGGAAGATGTGAGGATTTTTTCTCTTTATTGCTGTTCAGATTCTGTGACACCTCCCACATATCAGCAGTGTCCTAGAGGTACCTACATTTTTTTTTTATCAATATGGAAGCAAAACTTGGTACATACAGTCCACAAAAGTTCCTCAAAAACTCACTTGGATAGCTAGATGTGGTGTCTCATGCTTATAACTCCACCCCTTGGGAAGCTGAAGCAGGAGGATTGCAAGAACTCAAGGCCAAACATGGTTATATAGCTAATTCCAGGCCAGCTCTGGGCTACAGAGCAAAACCATTTCTTCCTCAATGAAAACCATAAAAGTGGGCTGGGAGTGCAACAGTGTAACAAGAAAAAGGCCATGAATGTGTTGTTTGAGCCTAGCTTGGGCTGCCTATTGACACCTTGTCTCAAACACCCAAGGGTGGTTGATAGGGAGTGGAAGGAAAGGATACAGACACATAAGACAGAGACAGAGAGACAAAAAGACAGATACAGAAAGAAACAGAGTGGGAAGGAGGGGGAGGGGAGAGGAGAGATCATGTGGGATAGGCTGGGCCCTAGTGTGGGACGTTGACAGTTATGGGCTATAGAGGTCAAGGGGTTTGGTGGTGTAGCAGCAGCGTGGGTGTGGAAAAATAGAGGCAGTAAAGTAAAAACTAGGAAGATAAATGGATGTCCGGCAAGTGGGTGGAGACCAGGAGACAGGGGGTGAGTGAGAGACGGTGGTGTGACTGCTAGCAGGGTTCAAGTGGGCAGAAAAACAGTTCATACTGGACCAGAAACTGTGGAACCCTGTCCAGTACCCAAAGCATTCTCACAGAACTACACTACCTCATCATGAAGCTAAAGGTCACCCCACCCACAAGTTACTCTGAGCTCCAGGTTTCTTTCTTCTTGAAGATCCCTGAGAGTTCCTAGAATTTTCCGTCATGAGTGGCCTCCTAGCTATTTTCTCTGAGTGCAACAGAGAAGACGCAGGGTGGGCCTGTGACTGAGTCTGAGATTTAGACTACAACCTCAGAACGCTTAGTTGAGGTTCGACTGAGCAGAGAGGGCTCCTTGACACGGGAGCTCTCGCCTGTCACTCAGTGTTTAGTTGCCAGGTAAGGACCTAAAGGCATTCAAATCTTTCTGGGTAGCTACTTGAAGTTAAGGATGGGGGAGTAGAGAAAACAAACAGCCTACAATTATTGAAGTGGACACGCTGAAGCTGATTAGAGAGTGGGGAAGAAGTCATAAATTGCATAATGCAAGGATGTGGAAATGGGAGTTCTAGTGTGAGGTCAGGTAAACCACCACCTGGCCTTGCTCCCCAGGAAAGTGCAGAGGCATCCCTTCACCGAGAAATAACTCTAAGCAGGTACACCAGCTTTTATTGAGGTCATGTTATGGGTTGAAATGTCCCTCCTCCATCTACATGGATCTCTAACCTCACTATCTCAGTGTTTGTCTGCATCTCCATCTCTCTTCTCCTCTCCCTCCCCTTGCCCCTCTTCCTTCCCCTCCTCCTCCCCTCCTCCCTCTCTCTGTCTCTCTTCCCTCCCTCTCTCCTTCCCTCTGTCTTCTAGTCAGGGTCTTATTATGTAGCCCTGGCTAACCTCTACCTTACAGAGATCTTCTTGCATCTGCCTCCTAAGTGCTAGACTAAAGATGTGTGCCACTACACACAGCCAAGCAACAGGGTGTTTAAATAGTCATTTAAGCTAATCCAGGTCACTAGGGTAAACACTAATCCAACATGAGTAGTATGTTTACAAAATGAGGTGAGAGACCCACACAGACTGATGTGCACCTATAGTCCTATTACTGGGTCAAGTTGTTTTGGCTAAGGCCAAGGATCAGGAAAGTTCAGCCTGTGCTACATAGTGAGACCTTATCTCAAAAAATAACAAACAAACAAATGAATGAATCCATTTTTCTCAAGAGATAGCTCAGTGTATAAGAGAACTTTATATACAGGCAAAAGGACCAGATTTTTAATCCTGAAAACCAATCTAAACAATCTGAGTGTGGCTTTATGTACCTGCATCCCCAATGAAGTAGGGGACAGAGACTCTAGGGTTGGTAGGGCTTGCTGTCTGCCAGCCTAGCCACAGGCTCAGTGAGAAGCCCTGTCTCGATAGAACAAGGTTGAGAGCGCCAGAGCAACAACACCCAACATGCAGACACAAGCACCAACAGGCATGTGTGGGACACACACACACACACACACACACAGGCACACACACACACACACACACACACACACACGTATATGTTCACAAAAAAGAAAGAAAGCTAGGTGAAATCTCATACACACGTTGGGAGGTAGGTCATCCTAAGCTACCTATTGAGTTTGAGGCCAACCTTGGCTATATTAGACTCCCATGTCTGCCTCAATGTATGTTTTCAAACTAAAATAAATGAATGGATGGATAGATAGATAGATAGATAGATAGATAGATAGATAGATTTAAATAAGAAAACAAAAACAGAGGGGGTGTGCAGGAGGAGGAGACTGACTAATTAGGGTGACTGATTAAGGAGCCTGTAATCCCAACAACACAGTTAGCTAAGGCAAGATGATGTCTCACAGAGAGAAAGTTGAGAGAAAAGGAAAGGAGGGAAGAGGGATTAGACAGGAAGAAAGGACAAATTGAAAGTCTATAAGGCAAGGACAGATGTGTCAGGAGAAGCAAACCCTGCTGACACCTCCCTTGCTCTCGGTCTTGTCTCTAGTACCATGAGGGGAAACCAAGCAAGCAAGCACTGTACTTTTGGGGACTATGCTGCTGTTATGACTTGAATGTAAAAGACCTCCTACTTTCTCTTGTACTTGAAAACTTGGTTTCCTGATTGTGGCACTGTTTTTGAAAGACTTCCAGAGTCTGTCTTCACAGAAATAGGTCACCAGGGGGTGGTCCTGTGGGGCCATAGTCCTGCTCTGCTTCAAGTGCACATTCTTTACTTGGTGGTATAGCTATGTGGGAGGTATCAGCTACAAGATCCTGCTGCCACCAACAGCGTGCTTCTACTATGAGTTTTCTGTTGTGCTGAACTAATGGCCTGTAGTCTAGGCCAGCCTTAAGAACCCACAGCCTCTCCCTTCTAAGTGCTGAAACTCCAAAAGTTCAGGTCTTTATCCCAAGTTTCAGCTGACAAAATTCCCTAGCCATGAACTAAATAATGAGGTTTTCTGTTCTTGTTTCCATCAGGTATTTTGTCACACTGATGAGAGACATTAAGTAACACAATTTCTCAGTCTGGGATTCTTTGCTCCCAGAACACAGACAGGCAAAGCCTGCACAGCTGGAATAGCAACTGCTATTATGTGACTTATCTGTAAGTCTGATGGACATGGCATGGCACTATTAAGAGAAAGACAGAGGGGCAAAACTGGACACAGTCATGTCTGCATGTAATCCCAGCTCTCCAGGAGGCTGAGGCAGGGTGGTTGCTTGAGTCTAAGGATTTGGAGCCAGCCTGAACAGCACAGCAAGATACTAAGTTGCAGTTCAAGGTTTAGTGCTGTAATAAACACAACCAAAAGCTCCCTTTGGAAGAAAGGATTTATGCCAACTTACACTTCCAGGGGACAGTCCATCACTGAAGAGTCAGAGCAGAGATAAAACTGTCAAACAGGAGTCAAACAGAGACAAGAACCATGAAGAAAGCTACTTGGCTGACTTGCTCCAAGGCTTGCTTCTAGTACCTTCCTGTGGTGGTCATCAGGCTTGATGGCAATCCTTTGCCCACTGCGCTATCTCACCAGCCCCAATACCCTGTTTGAAAGAAAAGCAAAAGATAAGAACCTAGCCTAGACATTTAAAGCAATGGAATAAGGTTGAGATCAGCCACAGCAGTATGAAAATTGTGATCAATTTCCATACTTAAGTCTATTCATAAACCTAGAACACAGCAATTAATGGGAAAGCTGTTTCTCCTTTACCAGGAAGATCCATGTATTCCTCCATAGAGCCCTCCTTGTTACTTAGCCTCTCTGGGTCTGTGTACTGTGGCATGATTATCCTTTACTTAACAGCTAATATCTACTTATCAGTGAGTACATACCATGTACATCTGCCTGCAAATTTCATGATGCCATTTTTGTTTGTTTGTTTCATTTTTGAGACAGGGTTTCTCTGTATAGCCCTGGCTGTCCTGAGGCTCACTCTGTAGACCAGGCTGGCCTCGAACTCAGAAATCCACCTGCCTCTGCCTCCCAAGTGCTGGGATTAAAGGCATGCGCCACCACTGCCCAGCTCATGATATCATTTTTAAAGAACAGTTGAGCAATACTCCATTGTGAAAATTTTCCGCATTTTTTAATCCATTCTTGAGGAATATCTAGGTTGTTTCCAGTGTCTGGTTGTTATAAATAAAGCTGAATAATTTTTTTTTTTTTTTTTTTTTTTTTTTTTTTTTTTTTTTTTTTTTTTTTTTTTTTTTTTTTTTTTGCTGGTGGGGATAAGAACAGGAGAGATCCGGTGTAGGAGGAAGGAAAAGAGAGGTAAAGAGTATGGGGAGAGATGACTGGAATAGAGGTGCAGAAAGAATTAAGAGGTAATATGGGAGCCTTGTGCATTGGAATCTATGAGGGTGACCATAGCAAGGACTCTTAGGGAGGATACAGAGCCAGTACTTCCATCTTCTGTAAGCAGGCAAGGCTTCCAGTGGCAGGACTGGGACAGCAACCCAGCCACAAAACTTTCAACCTGTAACCTGTCCTGCCTGCAAGATGTGCTAAGAAAATCATGGCTCAGAGCTTATGGAAGCAGTCATGGTTGCCTGTGGTGGCTATTTCTGGTTGTCAACTTGACCATATCTGAAATGAACTACAATCCAGAAATGGAGGGCACAACTGTGATCCAGACCTTGAGGCTGGAAGACACAAGGTTTTGATCCTGATCTTGAAGCACAGTGGCTACAAAAAGGTTAGGCCCGGGCAAGGTGATACATGCCTTTTTAATCTCAAGAGACTGAGGCAAGTAGATCTCTGAGTTCAAGCCCATCGTGGGACAGAACAAGTTTCAAGTAAAGAAGAGCTTAGATCTAGGCATGGTGGTACATACCTTTTTGTTTTCAATTAGTTTTTATTAGATATTTTCTTAATTTACATTTCAAATGTTATCCCAAAAGTTCCCCTCCCCCGCCCTGTTCCCCTGCCCACCACTCCCACTTCTTGGTCCTGGCGTTCCCCTGTATTGGGGTATATAAAGATTACAATACCAAGGGGCCTCTCTACCCAATGATGGCCGACTAGGCCATATTCTGCTACATGTAGAGCTAGAGACACATGTTCTGGGGGTTCTGGTTAGTTCATATTATTGTTCCTCTTCTAGGGTTGCAGACCCCTTCAGCTCCTAGAGTTCTATCCCTAGCTTCTCCATTGTGGGCCCTGTGTTTCATCTTATAGATGATCATGAGCATCCACTTCTGTATGAGACAGCTATATCAGGGTCCCTTAAGTAGGCACTAGCTGTCCTATGCAATAGTGTCTGAGTTTACTGACTGATTATGGGATGGATCCCCCCTGGTGGGGTAGTCTCTGTATGGTCCATTCTTTCATCTTATCTGGGCCACACCTTCTGTTGGAGGCCTACGTAAGGACACTGGAAGAAGGAAGGTCACCTTTGCCTTACACTTAATGGCCAGCACATCTTCTATATTCTATAAGTTTTGTGACTCTTGAGAACCCTGACTAATAAATTGCCTAACCCTTTCTCAGCAGAAGTGCACATACATGGATATTGGTGCCTCTGGACGTAAGCACTGGGGGACATTTATTCTAGATTCTGTCCGTGGTACTAGAGTTCTTTCCAAGAGTACACACTGCTTCTTCTTTCTGCTTTTTTCTTCTTCCTTCTTTTTCTTCTTTCACACATTTTCTTTCTTTTAAAAAATATTTATTTTTTTATTAGATATTTTCTTAATTTACATTTCAAATGCTATTTATTTTTTAATGTAACATTTTTATTAGATTATTTTCTTCATTTACATTTCACATGCTATTAAAAGTATTTATGCTTTTCTCATATAGTACATTCTTAAAGCAACCTTTTCTCCCTCCACCCAACCCAGTCCCCCTCTCTCCCTTCCACCTCCCCCAGAATCACTCCCCCATTTCCACTTGGAAAAAAAGCAGGCCTCCCAGAAATATATTAACTGAACATTACATAACAGGGTTCATAAGAAGACTAGGCACGCCGGGCGTCGTGGCGCACACCTTTAATCCCAGCACTTGGGAGGCAGAGACAGGTGGATTTCTGAGTTCGAGGCCAGCCTGGCCTACAAAGTGAGTTCCAGTACAGCCAGAGCTACACAGAAAAACCCTGTCTCGAAAAACCAAAAAAAAAAAAAAAAAAAAAAAAAAAAAAAAAAAAAAAAAAAAAAAAAAAAAAAAAAAAAAAAAAAGAAGAAGAAGAAGACTAGGCACAAACCTCAAATCATGGCTGGACAAAGAAAGGCAATCTACCTTCCTTAGCTTCACCATACCTACATTTTGCTGTACAATTGTTTTATCTCAGCATGTGATAATATTAAAAATGTTCACATGATTCAAAGATGCTAGGTGCTCCATTAAAGGAATCTCAACACTGCCTGGAGATATGTTAGGACCTGACACTGTGTGGAGACAATTATCCTTTTTACAAGGATCCCTTGGCTTCTATCAACAGTAGAAGGCTAGACTGTACACCTGAGTGGAGACTTCGTTTGCATTTCTTCCATTTTTACATTGTTTTTGGAATGGTGCCATGTTATAAGGTGACCCAACTAGCTGGAAAGTATCACAACATAATGAAAAAATAGCAATCTGTTCATTTAAAAGTGTAGGAAGCTGAATAAAACAGACTCCTGGCAATAAGAGGATTGGATTAGGTAATGTTTTTACCAAGAAAAGACGGATTATAGTGACTATGCCATTTTCAAAAATTCCTAAGAAGCTAGCAAAGTGACATTGCGCTGCTGAGCGCCCTCTTTTTTAATGCAGGAAATCCTGAGGCCTGGGGAGTCTTGAAGAGCTCATCTTGGCGCTGTTTTGGCAGCCCCTGTGAGAGTGGGCTGGAGTAGAGGATACTCCCGGTTTTCAAGTCTTCATAAGTGAATGCTGAGTTCAGCTCTCACTGCATGAATGTTCTTAAGAAAGGAATTTTAGTATCAAGATTAACAGAATTCCTGCAGCTTTAGTAAGTCATATCCCGTGCAGATACTTAACAAGAAGCTTAGATAGGGTAGAGATTGTTTTTCTTTGCTAGGGCTACAGCAAACATCTGTGGAAGGTTATTCTTTTCATCATGAAGAAATTTTGTTCTGTACATAAACGGAGTAGTATTTTTTTTTAAAGAAAAGCTTACTCTTTAGTGCTAGTTGGCCTGAAATTCATTATGTAGCTCAGGCTGGCTACAGTCACACAAAAATCCTCCTGCATTAGCTTCTCAAGAACTAGGTTTACAGGTATGAACCAGTATGATTAGTTTAACCTACTAGCACATGATCTCATGTTGAAACGATGCTGAAGAATGCTTGTATGTCAGATCCCAGAACCCAGTTCTCAGTCTGAGGGTCTGACTGCGAAGGTGGGGCCTCTGGAGAGGGATGGGAACAGGTGCAGGGGGACTGATGTAGTTGTAGGTTTTGTCAGACAGATGCAACAAGGAGCCCAGACAAGGAATCAGCTTTAAGTTTGTGTGTGTGTGGCTTAGCTAGAGTGGGCTTAAGATAGACAGACCTGGTCTCAGAACAAAACAAGAGTTCCAACTTGAAGCTGCAGGAACCATACTGACAATCTTAGAGCAGAGAATTCACAAAAACCTCTTTAGTGTTATACTCCCCTGGAATCTCTCTTCTGCTTTACGATGATACCTTTCTTTCCTCTCCTTGACATATACAAATTACGAAGCCACATGCTAATTGATTTTCAGTCTAACAGAGCAAATCATATTTCTGTCATTTGCAGTTAGCCCTTCATATATATTCCACATTTTCAAATTCAGCTAAGTACAGACCAAAAATATAGGCATGGTTGAGACAGGGACTCATAGGTAGATGAGGTTGGCCTGGAACTCACTATCTTCCTGCCTCAAGTCTTTAGATTTGTCAAGATTACAATCATAGCCGGATGTGGTAGCACATGCCTTTAATCCCAGCACTTGGGAGGCAGAGGCAGGCGGATTTCTGAGTTTGGGGCCAGCCTGGTCTACAGAGTGAGTTCTAGGACAGCCAGAGCTACACAGAGAAACCCTGTCTCGAGAAAAAAAAAGATTACAGTCATGAACCATAACACTTGAAGAAAAAAATTTTTTTTTCAAAACTTATTACATAGGAGTCAGACATAGCAATGTATTCTGGTAATTCCAGTACTTGGGAAGTGATATTGAGTTTGAGGCCACTCTAGGCTGCTCTTTGATACCCTCACTCATCATAGATAGATAGATAGATAGATAGATAGATAGATAGATAGATAGATAGATAGACCAGCAGACAGACAGACAGACAGATAGATAGACCAACAGACAGAGATAAATATATATCAAAGACACTAAAAATTAAAATGAATATGCATAAGATTCTTTGCAAGTAAGACAACATTTTCTATAGGGAGGTGATTATTCTTGAATTTTGGTATTCATAAGAGTTCTTAAAATCAATTGCCCATAGACACCAAGGGACATGCATATTTACTTGCTACATAACCTGAGACAAATAACTTCTCTGATTTACGATGTTGTCATCTATGAAATAGAAATTCAGGGCAGGTGATGTAGGCAGAGGATCTATTACTGAGCCCCACTAGCATCAGATAGAGTACCAATACAATAGCTTTGTGACTGCAGGAAAAGGAATCTAATAGTTCCCACCTTAACAAGAAGGTAATTCACTTCTCTATCTTCTGCCCTGGGAAAGAGAAACACTGCATAGCCTCAAAATTAGACCACTGTTTCAACTAGAATATTGGGGCAGAAACATATGCTTTCTACAGTAAGTACTGTGAGCTTGTGGCTGGCCCTAATAGTTGCTAATCCTAGAGACTTAAAATGTGGAATAATGGCAACTCTCAGTAAGTCATGCACCTTAGCCCGAAAAGGTAGATTCTAGCCACAAATATTTCCTGTGTCTCTAACTACTCCCGAGTTTGAGATAGCAGACACATATGTGGTTTTATGTCTTCCTGAAACTACACACTCTAACTGTACGAATTGATTTGTAGAATAAAAAAGAAAAAATTAACTTATTGTGCTAAAGACAAGAAAGAAATCCACACTCTGCAGGAATGGCCAGGAAAGTGTTCACAGAGAAGGATGACCTTGGCTTTGAAATGTGGCTAGAATTTGAGCAGGCAGAAAGAAGAATGGGGAGAACTTCTTAGGGAGAAAAGAAATGGCCAAGTAGAGACACAGGAGATGGACTGCAGATGGATGACATGGTCTGAGTGGGAGGCAGTGGGACTAAGGGAAGAAAGGCAGATCTGTGACCTGAATCCCACAGAAAGAACAGCGGAGTCTGTTTCCTACATTATTTTTGGCTTTATGAGGAAGTCTGTCACTATGTAGCTCAGGCCGTCCTCAGATCCTGATCTTATCTCCACCTCCAAGCAGGTGGTACTACCAATGCCTGATTTGGTCTTAAGGTAGGGACTACATAATGGAATTCTTTGAGCATCCAATCAAAGGCTATGTGTGTTGGCAAAGAATATTCCTGGTGTTTCATGAAGAAACACACAAAGTGAAAGCAATTCATAAAGGCAGTTTGCAGGACATGCAAAGACCCAAACCAGCCAAGTACACTGGGATGAGAATTGGCTCCATTTTTATTCTAAAACTGAAGACTGTTTCTCACCACATTGGTGGAAGCTCAGCCTCACAATTTGATGTGATAAGCTAATTCATAATCAGCTCAAAAAGGAAGGGCTGGATGAGTCAAGTCCCAGGAATGTCTGGCTTCCAGGGCTCGGGCAAACATGCACATATATTAAGAGTTTCATTAGATTAAAAAGACTTATTTGAACGCTGGCCTTTGGTGGGTTAGCCATTTTTTATGGCTGTACTGTTTAGCTTTTGTCAACTTGACACCAACTAGAGTCATTCTGGAAGATGAAACCTTCATTGAGAAGATATCCCTGACAGAGTGGCTTGTAGGCAAGTCTGAAGCATTTTCTTGATTAAAGATTAGAATAGACAGCCCAGCCCACTGTGAGCAATGCCACCCCTGTGTAGATTGTCCTGGCTAGTATAAGAAAGCAAGCTGAGTCAGCCACTAAACACCATTTCTCTGTGGCTTCTGCAGCAATTCATACCCTGTGTTCCTTCCTTGGCATTCCTCAGTGATGGACATTAATCAGGACATGAAAGCCAAACAAACCTTTCCTTCCCAAGTTGCTTTTGTTCATGATCTTTACCACAACGATTGAAAACAACTAGGACAATAGGAAAGATGGTTTCTCAGATGTAAATGGTAGGGTGCTAGGTTAAGGATGCTAAATACTTCCCTATGAGACCTGAAACAAGGAAGGAATATACAGAAAATCAGATGGAGATCAACTTATGAATTTTATTAATGTTAAGAAAGTTATGTTGCCAGGCAAGGTGGCTTATGATTGCAATTCTATCCCTTGAAAGGCTGATGCAGAAGGATTCCTTTGAGTTGGGGGCCAGTCCAAGCTACAGAATGAGTTCCAGGGTAGTCTGGGCTACAGAATGAGACCCTTTCTAAAAAATACAAAATAGGAAGCTGGGCATGGTAGTGAATTTCTGTACTCTGGCACTCAGGATGTAGTAGCAAGAGGACCAGGAAGTTCAAGGTCATCCTCTACCATACAGCTGATTTTACAGCAGCCTGAGCTACATGATACTACTGTCCCAGAAAACAATCTAGAGAGAACATAGATAGAATGGCTATGGAGACAAAGTGGACTTCCTATCCGTTTCTTATAAATTAGTTGACATTATTTTTCAATATTAACTATTCTATCTGGGTTCGGTGGAGAGGCACACTGAGACCAATTTCAGATGATTACCTCCTCTAAGAACTCCAACTAGTAGCAGCTGGGGAAGCTGGACTAAGATGTAGAGCCAGCAGAAACCCAAAGAGCAAAGAGAAGTCCTTACATTTATAGATGTTAAGGGCAGTATCTCTGAACTTAGCCAATTAGTGAAGGTGCTCCATCACTAACGGAGTTACAATTGCAGTAACTCATCCTATTGGCCCATCTTGTCTTAGAGCAGCCACATGCCCTGAACTTAGTAGCTCAGGACACATACTGGCTGATCGTCTCTACAGGGGCAGCCTCTGGGATCTAACAGAAGTATAAAAAGGAGGAAACACCACTAACTTGGCTCATCAATTTTCACTGTCTTTATTTGTAATCCTCAAACAAAGCACAACGTCATGCCATAAAATTTTAACAAACAAACAAACAAACAAAAACAACTAATGCACTCATGTTCCTAAGGCATTTGGTTTTACAGGCAAAGCCTTGGAGCAAACAGAAAGAAGAACAAAAGAGTGTTGGTCATTTCTAAGTTCCTTTCTTTGTAAGACAGGAAAGACAGAAGGGAGAAAAAGACTGGCTTACACTGGTTAATTCTAGTTACTTCTGTGCAAAGCTTAAAACAGGGAACTTCATTATCTTGCCACTTGAAATTGGCTCCTTTGGGAAATCTGGCTATTATCTCTCTAATTCTGAATTCTGAAAAGTCTGATAAATGGCTTACTTCCTTTGTTGATGCTGTTGTTTTTAATGTTGTATTTTAGCTAAAGAAAAAGATCTTTTGCAAGACCCAGGGGCCTTTCTTCCCAACGATGGCCGACTAGGCCATCTTCTGCTACATATGCACCTAGAGACACGAGCTCTGGGGGTGCTGGTTAGTTCATATTGTTGTTCCACCTATAGGGATGAAGACCCCTTCAGCTCCTTGGGTACTTTCTCTAGCTCCTCCATTGGGGGCCCTGTGTTCCATCCCGTAGATGACTGTGAGCATCCACTTCTGTATTTGCCAGGCACTGGCATAGCCTCACTCGAGATATGCCCCAGTACAGGAGAACTCCAGGGCCAAGAAGTGGGAGTGGGTGGGTATGGGAGCAGGGTGGGGGGAGGGTATAGGGAACTTTCGGATAGCATTTGAAATGTAAATAAAGAAAATATCTAATAAAAAAAGAAAAAGATCTTAACTCTTATTCCATTGACAAATGTTCCATGTTAAAAATCATTGATAAGACTCAGACACTATTGCATAGGACAGCAAGTGTTTACTGAAGGGACCCTGATATAGCTGACTCCCACAGAAGTGGATGCTCACAGTCATCCATAAGAGGGAGTACAGGGCCCACATTGGAGAAGCTAGAGATAGAACCACAGGAGCTGAAGGGGTCTGCAATCCTAGAAGAGGAACAACAATATGAACTAACCAGAACCCCCAGAACTCGTGTCTCTAACTCCATATGTAGCAGAAGATGGCCTAGTCGGCCATCATTGGGAGGAGAGGCCCCTTGATACTGCAATCTTTATATGCCCCAATACAGGGGAACGGGAACGCCAGGGCCAAGAAGTGGGAGTGGGTGGGCAGGGGAGCAGGGAGGGGGAGAGGGGAGGAGACTTTCGGGATAGCAGTTGAAATGTAAATTAAGAAAATATCTAATTAAAAATTTGAAAAAAAAATCATTGATAAGGTAATATATATTTCCTACTTGTAGTACCTACATTTCAAGTGTCCAGAAAGCAAGTTTCTTAGGATTTCTATTGCTGTGATGAGACAGCATGGCCAAAAACAACTTGGAGGAAAGAGTTTCTTTGGCTTACACTTCTATATTGCTGTTCAGGTGGTCAAACAAGGCAGAAACCTGGAGGCAGGAGCTGATGCAGAGGCCATGGAGGAGTGCTGCTTACAAGTTTGCCCCCATGGCTTGCTCAGTCTGCTTTCTAATAGAACCCAAGACCACCAGCCCAGGGATAGTCTATCCACAATGGGCTTGGCCTTTCCTCCCGCATCAATCACTAATTAAGAAAATGCCTTAAAGGCTTGCCTGCTGTCTGATCTTATGAGCATTTGCTTGACTGAGATGCTTTCCTCTGTGATGACTAGCTTGTGTCACGTTGGCATAAAGCTAGCCAGGACAGCAACTATGAGGCCAGTGGCTGACATATGGGACAGGAAGACCCAAGGGGGTCCTTGCCCTCCACTTGGTTCAGAGCCAAGTACATACTTTTGTCTAGCTCACATTTCAGATATTAATAAATATGAGCACCAAGACCATATGCGCACCACTCTAGCTGCAGACTTGCTATTATTTGAAAGAGCACTTTAAAGGTTTTGACCCTATTCACGTTGATAGAGGCCCTTAGCTGTGGGTTGGTGATAAGCAATTCACAGCTGTCTCTGGAAAATGGAAATAAGTATGGGGAACTGGCTCAACAAACAAACAAACAGTGTAAAAGAAATCCTGGTTAGGGAGACAGAAGCTCTGGGCTACTGCTCCCTACTGTATGCTCATGTGTGTGTCTACATTTCCCCAACTTGTGCCAGGGCTATATGAAGATTCTTTGGAAATTTAACCATGTGGAGAGGCAAGAATCACAGACTGCTTTGCTCTTATTGAATGTTCTGGATGCATGGGGCCTTTCAGAGTTGAGCTGCTCACATGTGACCAAGCCCCCTTTGGGAACTTTGGTCAGTGTGCAGGAGTGTAGCAGAGGAGTGTGAAGTTCGAGTCTGCCATTCTAGCTGGTTAATTATCTATCTAGTCATAAGTAAAAGAAGCTGTGAGCCAGTCACTGAAGCAAGAGACAGGATATTTGCCATTTATATAGAAAAACAGGACAAGAGGATATGGTACTTGTTTGCAATGACCTTTAACATAGCAACCTGGCCCAGAATTAGCAGCAATGAAATCCAGTCCATAAAAATTATTAGTCCTCCTCTATCTTTAGGGAGAAACAAATGAAGGGTACAGAAGGAGGCTTACCACATGTCAAAGGCCAGCCTGCCATCCACAGTGAGTTCCAGGAGTTCTGAGTTACATTGTTAGAATCAATTTCAAAATAATAATAATAATAATAATAATAATAATAATAATAATAATAATAAATACAAAAGGAGCTGGGAATGGTGGCTAATGCCTTAAACCTGGCACTTGGGAAGGTAGAGGCAGAGGCAGAGGCAGAGGCAGAGGCAGAGGCAGAGGCAGAGGCAGAGGCAGAGGCAGAGGCAGAGGCAGAGGCAGAGGCAGAGGCAAGGGCAGAGGCAGAGGCAGAGGCAGAGGCAGAGGCAGAGGCAGAGGCAGATAGATCTCTGTGAGTTTGATGCTAGCCTGGTCTACATCTAATGAAACCTAGTTTCAAATACATACATACATACATACATACATACATACATACATACATAAAAATAAAGAGTGTTATTCCTAGCAGGTACAGAAGTCTCTCTCTTCTATTGAAATATGAGTCTTTGGTTATAAGGGTCTCTTGCAGTAAAAGCAATAGACCTTTCAAAGAAAAATGATAAACTCTAAATATAATTTCTAGGGCCAGGGGAATAGTAAAAGTACTTGCTATACAGCTTAATGATGTTTGATCTTGTGCTGGAGAAATGGCTCAATGGTTAAGAGTGTTGATTGCTCTTCCAGAGGTCCTGAGTTCAATTCCCAGCAGCCACATGGTGGCTCACAACCATCTGTAATGGGATCTCATGCACTCTTCTGGTGTGTGTCTGAAGACAGCTACAGTGTACTCATATAAATAAAAATAAATGATGTTTGATCTCTGGAACTAAGTGCCAAAAGTTGTCATCTGACCTCTATAGATGATTTGTGTTTATTTTGATTTTCTGAATCATTTTCTTTTCTTTTTATAAAATGTTTTTATTGTTTGTTTTATTTACATTTAAAATGTTATCCTCCTTCCTGGTCTCCCCTTCAAACACCCCTATTCCATCCCCCCTCTGCCCTGCTTCTATGAGGGTGCTTCCCCACCCACCCACTCCCTGCTCCCCACCCTGGCATTCCCCTATACTAGGGCATCAAGCATTCAAATTAACAAGGTCCTCCCCTCCCATTGATGCCTAGCAAGACCATCCTCTGCTACATAGGCAGGTGGAGCCATGGGTTCCTCCATATGTATGCTTTGGTTGGTCATTTAGGCCCTGGGAGCTCTGGGGGCGGGGGTGCTCTGGCTGGTTGATGTTGTTCTTCCTATGGGGTTGCAAACCATTTTCAGCTCCTTCAGTTCTTCTTCAAACTCCTCCATTGGGGTCCCCATGCTCAGTCTGATGGTTGGCTGAGAACATCTGCCTCTTGTCAGGCTCTGGCAGAGCCTCTCAGGAGATGCCCATACCAGGCTCCTGTCAGCAAGCACTTCTTAGCATTAGCAATAGTGTTTGGGTTTGGTGTCTGCATGTGGGATGGATCCCTAGGTGGGGCAGTCTCTGAATGGCCTTTCCTTCAGTCTTTGCTCCACTCTTTGTCCCTTTGTCTCCACTCCCACTCCTTTAGACAGGAGCAATTCTGTATTAAAAGTTTGGAGATGGATGGGTGACCTCATCCGTCAACCAGGGCCATACCTAACCTCTGGATATGGTCTCTATAGGTTCTCTCTCCCCTTTGTGGAGTATTTCAGCTAATGTCATCCCCGTTGGGTCCTGGGATCCTCTTGCTTTCTTGGCATCTGAGACTTTCTGGTGGCTACTCCCAGTTCCTCATCGCCATTGTTACACCCCTCGGGCAACATTCTGTGTGCTTCAGGCTGGCTGAAAACTTGCTGCATAGACAAAGATGGACTTCGACTTCTGATCACCTTGCCTCCCTCCCCAGCACACTTGATCACAGATATGGCCATCATGTCCGGTTTGTGCAGTGTGTGTGCTGGTAGCCAACCCTAGATCCTCTGTGAGGACAGCAAGTGCTCTTAACCCTTGAGCCATCTCTCCATGCTCTCTTCTCCCTTTTTTGAGACAGAGCTCACTGTGTTGCTCAGGTTGGCCTCCTTCATTCTTCCTGTCCCAGCCTCCCAAGTAGCAAGATTCAAGGGCCTCTTCTACCAGTCTTGTCATAATAGATTTTATTTGAAGAAAAGGAGATGTACAGAGAAGCATTATAGTTAGAATCATGTTCATGTGTACATGAAACCTTGAGTACATTGTTTATGGATAAACATTTGTATAAATGTAGAATATTCTGGAATAATCCATTATTAATGCCACTCTTAAGGAATGATATGCTAGGAAAAAAGAATTTCTCTCTAATGATGTAATTAGGGTTTAATATCCTTGGGTATCTTCACATACCTGTGTGGCAGAGGGAGATGAAGGGTATGGATGGAATAAGGCTGGTCACGTGGTGAGCATGTGAAGGAAGTTATCCTGAACTGTTCAGGAGTTCAGTGTAATCACAAAGGTCTTAGAATTGAAAGGGAAGTGGGGAAGTAGCATCAGAGCCGCATAAAGATCTGAAGATGCTATAGAGGATGAGTAAAAAGGCAAGAGCACAGATTCCCCAAGGAGCTTCCAGAAGCATCTCCTCTTCGGAGACCCATTGATTTTATCCCAGTGAGACAGAATTGCAACTCTGACTCTCCAACTGTAGATAAGAAATCTGCACTTTCAGTCACTGAATTTGTGGTAATTTGTTCCAGTGGCAACGTGTAGCCAAATGAAAAGGGAATGAAAGTAAGAGGGTTTGCTGGATCACTTGCTTATTTGATTCAGGGGTTTCTGTAGCAAAGGATGGCATGAACTTCTGATCCTCCTGCCTCTGCCTCCTGAATGTGCTACTATAGGCTTTCATCAACACATCTAACTCTCTCTGACATGCTTGTACTTTTCAACTTAGACTTTTCTTTTCGCATGTTGTGATGGCTTGAATATGCTTGGCCCTGGGAGTGGCACTATTAAGATGTATGTGGCCTTTTTGGAATGGTTGTGTCACTGTGGACATGGACTTTAAGACTCTCACACCGGGCATGGTGGCGCACGCCTTTAATCCCAGCACTCAGGAGGCAGAGGCAGGCGGATTTCTGAGTTCGAGGCCAGCCTGGTCTACAGAGTGAGTTCCAGGGCAGCCAGGGCTACACAGAGAAACCCTGTCTCCAAAAACCAAAACAAACAAACAAACAAACTAAGACCCTCATCCTAGCTGTGTGGAAGTCAGCCTTCTCCTAGCAGCCTTCAGACGGAGATGCAGACCTCTCAGCTCCTCCTGCACCATGCCTGCCTGGATGCTGACATATTCACATCTTGATGATAATGGGCTGAACCTCTGAACCTGTAAGCCAGCCCTAATTAAATGCTGTCCTTATAAGAGTTGCCTTGGAAGCCGGGCGTGGTGGCACACACCTTTAATCCCAGCACTCGGGAGGCAGAGGCAGGCGGATTTCTGAGTTCGAGGCCAGCCTGGTCTACAAAGTGAGTTCCAGGACATCCAGGGCACACAGAAAAACCCTGACTCAAAAAAAAACAAAACAAAAACAAACAAACAAACAAACAAACAGAAAAGAGTTGCCTTGGTCATGGTGTCTGTTCACAGCAGTAAAACACTAACTAAGACAGAAGTTTGTACCAGGAGCTGGGACATTACTATGATAGGCCTGACCATGCTTTTGTTTGGAAGAATGTGGATTTGGAAACTTTGGATTTGGAAAGCAATAGAATGGTTTAAGTGGGACTTAGTGGGCCATCCTTGTAGTAATACAGAAGATTTTGTTGCTGAGTGAATTGAACTGTTCAAACCTGGCCCAAGAAGTTTCCGTGGAAAAGAATTTCAGTATGTCACCGAGGGACTGTTTTGTGGTATTTTGGTGAAGAACGTGGCTGCTTTTTCCCTTGTCTGAAGAGCCTACCAGAGGCTAAGGTAAAGAGATTTATATTAATTACATTGACAAAGATAGTCTCAGAAAAGTTCAGCAGAGACTTTGTTCTCTGGTTAAGTCTCATGAAGAAGCATATAGCAAACCTGTAAGCAGCATTCCTCCATGGCTTCTGCATCCACTCCTGCCTCCAAGTTCCTACTCTGTGTGAGTTCCTATCCTGACTTCCTTTGGTGATGAACAACAATGTGGAAGTGTAAGCTGAATAAACCCTTTCCTCCCAACTTGCTTCTTGGCCATGATGTTTTGTGGAGGAATAGAAATTCTGAGTCATATGTATATGTAGTATACATATGTATGTTCACATGTGTGGGGGTGTGTTCATGCACATGTGTGTTCATGTTTTTGGAAGTCAGGAGTAAATGTGTCTTTCACAACTGCTCTTCACCATATATATTGAAGCAAGGTATCTCATTTGAACCCAGATCTTAACATTTTTTTTAGTCTAGCTAGCCAGATTTCTCTGAGGATCACATGTCTCCATCTACAGAGTACTGGGATTACAAGCAGGCCACCATATCTACCTGGTATATAAGTGAGTTCTGGTGATATGTGCTTACATTTGCACGGCTAGAACTTTACTTGTTGAACTTAACCCAACACCAGTTTGGATGCCATTGTGAAAATATTTTTTACATTTACCTAGTGTGTGTGTGTGCATGCAGTTCACATGTATGTCACAGCATAAGTTTGACAATCATGGGATAACTTGAATATTTCAATGTACTCTTTGAAACTTCCATACAAGTATACAATGTATCTTAATTAGAGCCATGCCCACTCCCTTCCTTGATCCCCCCAGGGCCCACATATTTCCATCCCAACTTCATGTCCTCTTTATTTTTTTTAAATAACCACTGAGTCCAATTAATTCTTCCCATATGTGTACAGATGTGGACTCATCCTCTAGGGTCTGTGCAATTGAATGACTGCCCAAACAAAGGAGACTCTCCCTCTTATAGCAGCTGTCAAATAGCAGTCACTCTCAGAGGCTAATTTTTAGATTCATATCCTCTCCTACCATAGAGATTCCAGGGATCAAATTCCAGTCATCAGGCTTGGCAGCAAGCAAATTTACTCACTGGGCTGTCTCACCCACCCTCTACTCTGTTTTGAGGGATAGAGAAACAGTTACAAAGTCAAAAGCTAAGTGATGACTGTATACGGATAATTTCATTAAAGGTTTAGAGCACAGATGGAGGAAGAAAGGGAGGGGGAGGGAGGGAGAGATTGATTGATAACTGAAGAATTTTCACTTTTTTCTGATGGTACTATTCAGCTTTGCTGGGCACTCCATCAGGGCACTCCAGAGAAACAAAACCAAGTGTATGTAACCATAGAGAGAAAGAGGTTTATTTAATGAATTGGCCCTTAGGATCACTGAAGCTGACAAGTGACAAGATATGTGGAATAAAGTGGTGAGCTGGGAACTCAAGAGAATGTTTTAGTTCTAATTCAAAGGCTCCTGCAAAGCCAACATGCAACTTCAAAGACCACCAGACAAGAAGAATTCTCTCTTGTGTGAGGGAAGTTCAACCTCCTTCTTGGTAATCATTTAACTGACTGGATAAGCCCACCCACATTACAGAGGCTAACCTGCTTTTCTCAGTCTAATGATTTAAATAGTAATCTCATGCCAAAACACCCACACAGACACATCTAGAATAATGTTTGGTCAAACATTCTTGACCCTGCGGCCCAGCCACATTAACATATAACATTAACCATCATAATGGCTAAAACAGGTTTGAACATCACTGACTTCTCTTAAAAAACAAAACAAAACTCCACCATTTTGCTGACGACTAGTTTGAAGCCAGAGAGTGAGCCTTTGGTCTTCTCATTTGCTAGGCTTTATTTATTTTTGTTGATCTGTTATAAGGTACAGAGCTTCATTTCCTTGTAAAGGTGCCAGAAGAGTCCATTTCCTTGCTTTGTCCAACTTCTGAAGGCCCCTAGATTCCTTGGCTCACAACCTTTTTCCTTTCTTGTGAGAGAAATGGGCTAAGCCCTTTTATATCAAATCATTATGGCAGACTCTCCTGACTCCTAAGGACCCTTGTCATTATTTTGGTCCCACCTGAACAATTCCGAAGCTAAATTTCAAAAAAAGTCACTGATTGATGGGCAAGATAAATTCCATCTAACTTTTTGTTGAAGCAGGGTCTCATGAAGCCCAAGCTAGCTGTACAGGTAAGAATCACCTTGAACCCCTGACTTTCCTATCTAGACCTAGGATTACAGGCATAGAATACTTGTTTGTTTGTTTGCTTGTTTGTTTGTTTAAAATTGATTTTAGTGCCAGGTGTGGTAGTGTGTGTCCTTAATCTCAGCACTTGGGAGGCAGAGACAGGCAGATAGATCTCTGTGAGTTTGAGGCCATCCTGAGTATGCATAATAAGTTCCAGAACAGCTAGAGCTATGGAAAGAGAACAACAACATTAATATTTTTTAAATGTATGTGTCTCTGTGTCTATGCCTACTTATCTGTATGTACACCGTGTGCATGGAGCACCCGTGGAGGCCAGAAGAGGCCATCAGATTCCCTGCAACTGTGGTGAAATGTGGTTGCGAACCACTCAACCTGTGTTCAGGGAACCAAACTTTGGGTCTTCCGCAAGAGCAATATGAACTCTTAAGCACTGAGCCATTTCCCTAGCCTAGTGTTTTTTCTTTATTTTTGAGTCAGACTGTCATGTAGTTCAGGCTGGAAATATGCAGCAGTCCTTACAAGTATGTATCACCATGCCCAGTTTATACAGTGCTAGGGATCAAAGTTAGACTTGCATGCATGCTAGTGCCATCATTGAACCAACTAAACTACATACCCAGCATGTCCTACCCAAATCTTATTCCTCCTGACCTTGTAAAAACTTATGCACAGAGCTGTGTGTGCTGTCAACTTGACAAGATTGGAATTACTTAGGAATATAAGCCCTCCCACTTTCTGGGATCTAGGTCCCCCATACAATAGGGTCTTACTCTTCTGAAACAACATTATCATCTCAGAATTTATTTCATTGATTGTTTGCTTTAAAAAGTACTTATATCTCTTACAGTCTAGATTACAGAATCAACCTGAGTTCATCATTTCATTAGTAAATAACACACTGAACCAAACTCTAAAAAGGTTCTGTACACATCAGTGTCTTTATACTTACTGTTTTTAGTATCTGCAATGTTGTTTCCCCAGCTTGTGACACTCTTTCTTCCTTCAATCTGTACTGCTTTCAATATTGTTATATGGCTGAACAAAGTAGCACACACCTTAAATGGAGGCAGAGGCAGGCAGATTTCTGAAAGCTTGAGGCCAGCCTGGTCTACAGAGTGAGTTCCAGGCCAGCAAGGGCAACCTAGTGAGAGGCCATCATACAAAACTACCATTTATAAATGGCGTGCCTCTGTCCCATCCTGTGTCTCCCTTATTTTATTTTGTGCTTAACATTTATCATAGTCTCATACATCATGGATAATATTTCTTTTAAGGTATTTATTTATATTTATGTGTGTGTGTACTCTCACATGCATATGTGATTGTATGTCAAATGTGTGTAAGTACGCATGGAGGCCTGAAGAGGTTATCAGATCTTCTGGAGCTGGAGTTACTTAAGAGTTGTGAGCTGCTTGGTGTGAGAAAATAGCAAGTGCTTTGAACCACAGAGCCATCTCTCTATCCCCAGTGAAGTTGCTTCTTTTGGGTTTGTCTGTCTGTTTGTTTGAGTCCTGGTAATTGAACCTAAAGCCCCAAACATGCTGGTCTTACTATTAATTTACACTAGAATGTGAGGTCTGCCTCAGCAGAAGTTTGTTTCAGTCATTGCAATTTCCCCATCATCTAGGACTAAGCTTGCTTTCAACTAAGTGCTCAATAATTTTTTTGAAGCCATCTGAATTAATCTCTTCATTCTGCTGCCACACAGTTTTAGTGCACATTCTCTTGAATTTGGATATTTATTAGATCTTCTATGCTGGCTTCTAATGGCCCTTTCTACAGTTAAAATGACCTTTGTGAACAACAGATGTTTTACCTTGGTGACTTTGGTGGAGCAGGACCATAACCCTAGCCCTTGGAATGGAGCAGCAGCAGATTACCACCACTCTACATGACAAGTTCCAGGCATGCCCAGGCTACATATAGAAACCACACCACAAACTCATCTATGCTTATGATTTTTTCTGTCATATGCCCTGGAATGTTCACTGGCCCGTTATCATACTCATTGAAGCTTAGATCCACATTTGAAACCACAAAGTTCCTAGTCCAACCCTCATCGATCACATGAGCATCTCCTCTATGACTGGGTTCAGTGGCAAGGGCACAGGCACACCCCTTTCTTCCAACACACACTCTTTCATTTTTCAGAAGCACCACTTTCACTTCCGCTCAATACTTCATCAACGTAATCGGCACTTAAATCAGAAAGAAAAGGGTAATCTTTGCTAAATTCTGCCTCATCAGACTCATAATTCTGTAAGATATCCACCACTTGTTGAACTGGGTAGCGAACTGACCTCACTGGTTTACCCTTTGAAGTGCTCAGTTCATTATTTACTCACTTCATGGTCAATCCCCGCACCCCACCCCACCCCCACTCGCACCCCACCATCAAAATCACTTCAAAATACAAGCAAAACAGACAGTTGCAATAGGCAGCCATTTGCAATCAGCTGACATCATGATAGCTTGAGACTTAGCTTGGATGTTATTTTTACCTCTTGATAATGAGGAGTCTGCTATTCCCACTATACTAGGAACTCGGTAATATAGACATTACATCATTCCTGATATCGTGGGAATTCTAGTAGGAATATGAGGCTGGAGAAATGGTTCAGTAGTTAAGACAGTACATTTCTCTTGTAGAGGACTAGAGTTCTGTTTCCAACAGCCATATTGAGTAGCTCACAACTGCCTGTAACTCCAGCCACAAGGGCATCCATCACCTCTGTCCTCTTCAGAGGTGAAGAGGCATCTGCACTCATGTGGAAAGAAACACAGTGCACCCATAGACGCAATTAAGAAATAAAAAGAATCTGTTTTTTTTTTAAAGAGATGTTGAGAGATAGAAATAAAAATGACCCCAAGAAAGTTACATCCCAAACTGAGTCTATGTTTCTCATCTGTTAAGTGAAAAAGTTGAACTACTTCAAAACGCACCCAAAAACTTGCAAAGAAAACTTTCAGAATTTCCCCAGGCATGGAGGCACATGCTTGTAATTCCATCACTCAGAAGGCAGAGGCAGGAGGCTCTTAAGTTCTAGGCCAACTCGGGTCACATGGTGAGACCCTGTCTGAAAAGAAATGGAAATGGGAAGTGGAGAGAAGGCTCTGGGGTGAAGAATATTTGCTACTCTTACAGAAGAACACAATTTTGTTCCCAGCCACCATAGCTGTCTATATCTTCAGCTCTAGAGGTTCTGACTTCCTCTTCTGGCCTCCATGGGCCACCATACAAGTCTCTCTCTCTCTCTCTCTCTCTCTCTCTCTCTCTCTCACACACACACACACACACACACACACACACACACAAAGGAGTATAAAAAGTAAACCCTTAACAAAATCAGAAACAAATGAACTTCAAATGGAAAAGGCTTGGGATATAATTTGTTGATAAATTATTTTCGGAATTTTTAATCAATTCGTGCATCATGCCATGTACAACAGCTCTATCAGATTTGCATGCTGAAGCATACATTGCCAAATTGCCTTCTATTTTACATTTGGCAAGAATCAATGCTTCAACATGGTCTGATTATTTCCTCCTTAGAGTGCAATGAAAAGGCTGAGGGACATTTTCTGTAAGTATTAATGCAGATTATAATTTAATAATACATTTAGAGCTCTTTTATTCTGCCTCACTGAAATATTTAATGCATACTTTTCTGTGAGATGAACAGAATGGTCATTCCCCATCCCCTCCACACACACCCCAGCACTGGGGCTTGAACCAGGAGACTTGCACATGCTAAACGAGTGTTCTACCACTGGACTACTAAGGACTGGCTCCCCTTTCACTTTTCATTTTGAGACAGTCTGACTAACCTTTCCAGGCTGACCTTAAATTCACTCTGTAGGCTAAGCAGGCCATGAACTTGGGCTGTTTCTGCCTCACACTCCCAGGTGCTGGCATTAGAGGCATACACCACCATGCCTGACTTCTGTTTTGTTTTGAGACTGGATCTCTCTATGTAGCCTTCATTGGCCTGATGTCCCAATTTGGCCTCAAACTCACCTTGCTGCTCCCTTCCGAGTACTAAGATTAAAGGCACATGCCATTATACTCTGAAATGACTTTTTTTTTTTTAGTACTACTTCAGTGACAGACACTATATAGTTGATACACACATATCATAATGCCATTTATTCTGACCCTCCTGAGATTAAAAGATATCTTGTCTTCATTTTGCATTGAAATAAACCAAGGCTTTTTCTATGTTGTCCCCAAATTTTGTTTTAATCATAGGATGGATAATTTCATCCCCACTGTTTGGATTTTGGCAGAATGGAGGGCATGCCCAATTCTTTTCTGTCTGTTTGCTTGCTTGCTTGTTTGGGGTACTGAGAACCGAACATAGGACCTTTTACATACTAAGCGAGCAAACTCCTGCTTAGCTTCATCCTCAGCTATTTCTCTACTAATTTTTAAAGAAAATGTTGCTTTGCAGCCATAGCTGGTGTGGTATTCACTATGCAGCCAGTGGTGGCTGGAAATTCACAGCAATCCTCCTGCCTCAGACTCCCAAGTAACTGCAGGTTTCATAATAACATCCAGGTTTGAAAGGAGACAAAAAAAATAGAAAAGAAATGATATGCAATTTGGAGCATGTGAAAGAAAATAAACTTGTTCATTTTACCTTACCTCAACTCCTAGTACTTTTACTTTAAAAAAAAAAATACAACTGAGAAATGCCACAAACTATTAGCAACAGCATGAAACACAAATGACTTGGGTAGAATACATACACTGACTGTTTTTAGAATGTCAAAGATTCAGAGCTTTATTACATACATGTGCCAGTGCTTGACAGGATGCCAGGGTCACCTGAACCCTTGAAATATCACCAAGGTAATAATGGCAACAAAACCAAGATCCTAATAATAAGAATCCCTAGCCAGTCAGCAGCTCTTAAGAGCCTCAAAGGCCCTTGTAGCAGCTTCTCAGATTTGCAGAGTGTGTGGGCCCTACCTATCAGGAAGAATTCCTTCAGCACCTTAGTGTTTGTTGATGCTTTATTTTAACACTAACCATATGATATCATAAAATGAGAGATAAACTCCTTATGCTTCATGCCATTAGACAACTGTAATTTGAGAAGGATTTTGCATGTTAAATGTAAACAAATTGAAGAGTCAATACACCTTGTATTATCAATATTCAGTTAGCATGACAGATGGCATTGATTTGTTGAAATAGAACCCCGTTTTTCAATGTGAATATTACTATGTGCATTAAAAAAACATTTCTTTTAAATCAATAGAATATTATCTGCCTTAATGCAGGGTAAACATTTATGCATTGGGGTTGACCTATGTTCTTTTCTCTTGGATCCAAAATAGTATTTTTTGGCACGGTTAGGATTATAAAAAGAGATGCAAATTCTGTTGCTACCTTTGCATGTCAGTGAGAGGTTCTGAGTTGATTGTCCTGGGATCCAACTGGAGGATGGCAGTTTCTGACACACAGGTGAAGAAGAGCATAAGTGTTTGGGTCTGGCAGATCTGAAACTGTGCCCTGGCTCTGGAGTGTCCATGTTCTAGTTGTGTGTTTTTGGATAACTTACCTAACCTCTATGTTCCTTAGCTTATCTCCTCTAAAACTGTGGGAGGAAAATAATAGAATTTTAATTTTGCCAACAAGGTCAGTGAGGTGGTTCCACAGTAAAGGCACTTACTAGCAAGTCTAACAACCTGAGTTCAATCCCTGGGGCTCAAAAGAACCAATTGTTATGGGTTGTCCTGTGACTTCCACATATACCCCATAGCATGCACTCACACAGACAAAATAAATAAATAAATGTCATTTAAAAAACCAGCCAGCTGGTATGTTGGTAGGACCATTAGTTCCAGCACTCAAAAGGCAAAGGCAGGTGGATCTCTGTAAGTTCAAGGCCAACTTGGTCTGTATAGTAAGTTCCAGAACAGCCAGCACTACCTAGTGAGACCATGTCTCAAAATTAAACTAACACAGCTAGCAGAAATAGGCACCAGGACCTACTTTCTCAACATGTCCATGTTTAAGAGAGAAACTCTAGAGAAACTACAAGTCAGTGTCACTTCACAGCTAGCTCCTCTGTAACTTGAGAACTACATGGGATTGGGCAAGTTGCAAAAAGATGTTCCTCTGCCCCCTACTCTCTTCTCCCAATATCTGCATCTGCTAATCCAGGTTCATGCTTTAGAGCAGAGCTGGAAATGGGATGAAGCCCATTAAGGGAGACAGAGAAAAAGAAGGCAATGCAAATAAACAGCTGGGAATACACGGACCACATGCCCCTAGACAGCTGAAGTTATCTAAAGCCCACCGACAAGGGCTTACTTATTTGCTTCCTGGCTTGGAATGAGTCCCTTGATTCCTGAGGGCCCCCAAGGTTGAAAATAGCCCAGCCACCTGCCAACAGTTGGTGTATTTTTAGGTCTAGCAGGATTGGAAACCCAGCTCTGTATGCCTGGAACTTGAGCCAGGCTGCTTGGTGGGTCTTTCACCTTCATTGGGCTTGGTCTGGACTGCTAGATATAATATCACAGCGGAGGAAAGAGCTATGAAAACAGACTGGATCAGAAGAAGGTATATGTGTTTGTTTAGGGAGTGTGTGCAAGATTTTAGCTAGTGGGTATGTAGTAAAAGAATACAGGCAAGATACAGGCAAATTTCATAAATGACAGGACCAGACAACAAACAAATTGCAGCAGTAGACTGTTTCAAATGGTACTGGGGCTGGGAATGGAACTGAGAACATTTGCCTACTGTACAAGGCCCTAGGTTTGGTCCTTAGCACTCTAAAACAAACAACACACAGACACAGAGGGGGAGACAGACAGACACATACACACAGAGAGACAGACAGACAGACAGACAGACACACACACACACACACACACACACACACACACACACACACACACACAGGGGGAGACACAGAGAGTTGAGTGAGAGAGTTGACGAGGCTTAACAGCACAAGTCTGTAATCCTAGCAACTAGGGAAACTGGGGGAAGAAGATTGAGAATGCGAAGATTTCCTGGGCCGTAGGAGGAGTTCCAAGTTTGACATCTTTCTGAGACTGTGTCAAAATGAGAAGAGGTATATATTCCAATGGCAAGTTTCTTGACCATCAGACATGAGGCCTTGGGTTTTTCACATGCCAAAGTGGATGGTGAATAGCCCATGACATTGACACTATCTCAAAAGGGATGAACTGAGGGGATGGGATACAGCAGAATGGTGGAGCACCTGCTTAGAGTATGTGAGACCTGAGATTCAATCCCCAATAATAGTAATAAATAAAAAGGCGAGATGTGTCACCTCATGCTTATAATCTCAACACTCTGGAGGCTGAGGTAAGATAATTGTCAAAGATCATTCTGGGATATATTATATTATATTATCCTAGGCCACAGAGTAAGACTTTGTCAAGAGCCAGGCGGTGGTGGCACACACCTTTAATCCCAGCACTTGGGAGGCAGAGGCAGGTGGATTTCTGAGTTCGAGGCCAGCCTGGTCTACAGAGTGAGTTCCAGGACAGCCAGGACTATACAGAGAACCCCTGTCTCAAAACAAAACAAAACAACAAAACAAAACAAAACAAAACAAAACAAAAGACTTTGTCAAGAACAACAAAAAAGGACTGAGTCTTGGGGCACATACCTTTAATCCCAGCACTCAGAAAGCAAAAGCAGGCACAAGTGGATTTATGTGAGTTCAATGCCAGCCTGGTTGTCTTAGTCCGGGTTTCTATTCCTGCACAAACATCATGACCAAGAAGCAAGTGGGGGAGGAAAGGGTTTATTCAGCTTACACTTCCATACTGCTGTTCATCACCAAAGGAAGTCAGGACTGGAACTCAAGCAGGTCAGGAAGCAGGAGCTGATGCAGAGGCCATGGAGGAATGTTCCTTACGTAATGGCTTGCTTCCCCTGGCTTGCTCAGCCTGCTCTCTTATAGAACCCAAGACTGCCAGCCCAGAGATGATCCCACCCACAAGGTGCCTTTCCCCCTTGATCACTAATTGAGAAAATACCCCACAGCTGGATCTCATGGAGGCACTTCCCCAACTAAAGCTCCTTTCTCTGTGATAACCCAGCTGTGTCAAGTTGACACAAAAACTAACCAGTACACTGGTCTATAAAGAGAGTTCCAGGCCAGCCAGGGCTATACAGTGAGGAACTGTCTCAAAATATGCTTGAACAAAAATCTCTTTGTTTGTCTTTTGTACATTGTAGGCAGGCACTATAGCAGCCCAGCCCAACACACTTGAAATTATTCATATATTATGCTCATGCCAAATTATATTAAAGTAATCAAAGGATTATGCTCTTGTCTTTTTCTTTTTTAAAACAGTGTTTCACGTAGCCCAGGCTGGTTTTGATTTCTCTCTGTAGCGAAGAATGACTGAACTCCTGATCCTCCTGCCTCCATATTCCAAGTCCATGGATTTCAGACATCTACCCCCAAACACTCTGGGTCTTTCTCCTTCCATTTATCACCATCCTAATCAAGAACTAGAAGTAGTAGGAGGGGGAGGAGAAGGAGAGGAGGAGAAGGAAGAGGCACAGTCTTTGTGTCACTATTGGTCTATCTTGATACAAACCCATCTACATGGAACACACACATCCAGATAGAGAATAGATGAACAGATAAGATAGCAGGACAGGAGGACCTAAGCTAATAAGAAAAAAACAAACAAACAAAAAACCAACCTTTTCCCTGAGCCAGTTTTGGTGGTTTAGGCATGTATTATCAGAACTTGGAATACCAAAGTAGAACTACATTCTTTCTAAGACTGGCTAGGGTTATAAAGTTATAGCCCAGGCAAGACCTTGCCACAAAATGAAATATAAAGGGCTTTGGATGGTGGTGCACTGTGGGGAGCCTAGCTGCCACTCCTTGAAGATGGCGCTGACTGCCTCAGCCTTATCAGCCTTGCTGGCATAAATGACTCCTAATATGGCATTAGGCTGTGTTGACAGTGATGTGATCCTTAGCCCGAGACTATGATTCTAAAGCCCGAGACTTCCTGGCATATGAGCAGGAGCCACGTGGCATTCTGTGAGTGGCCAGGATAGGGTTTAATTGGTTGCTTCCGGTGGGGTTCGGGGCCATTCACCATGAAGCTTAAGCTGTAACTGCATGCATCAAGTATCCTGAGTAAACTGACTTGAGAAGGAACCTGTTTGATCTGTGTCTTCTTCCTGCTGGTCGGGGTGGGGCGCAGATCAGTGCACCTTTAATCCTAATACTTGGTAGCCTGTGAATGCAAAGTCAGACATAGTTATATAGTGAAGGCATGTCTCAAGACAAACAAGCAGGAATAGCAATTTAGCCAGTACCATGTCTGATGGCACAGTGTTCAATCATCAGTAATAAAAAGAAATCAAAATAAACAAAAGATTCTCTGGAAAAGTGATAGAATTAAAAGTCACTATGTACCAATGGTCATCGTTTTTGTTGTAGTTTTGGTTTTATGAGGCAATTTGGGGTTCTAAGAGTCTAAGTATCTCCAACCATGTAGCTAATGTAGACATCAAACTTTCAGTCCTTTTGCTTCTGCCTCCTGAGTGCTGGCATTACAGTTGTGTAACACCCAGCCTATCACAGTAATGGGTTTTTTTAAGTTTTTTATGCATATAGATGTTTTGTCTGTATGTGCATATGTCTGCAGTGCCTGCAGAGGCTGGGGCAGTGTCAGATGCTCTCGAAGCTCCAGCTCCAGTCGCCATGTGCATACTGGGAACTGAGCCATGCTCCTCTGCAAACAAAGAAACAAACAAAACCTTCCTGGTTTTATTTGTAATTGCTGCGCACCCAAATCAGCACAAATTTTCATCAACCTGAAATAGTTTCTTGTCATAAAGGGAGGCTTTTAGTTGGACTTGGTCATGCACACCTGTAAGCCAAGCTCTTTCATGATTGATTGAGGGAGGAAACTTGCAAGCTCATGTCCAAGTTGGGTGAGAAGAGACTGTCTCTCAAAAGGAGAAGGGACATAGTTTATCCTAACAGTAGTCATGCTGGCTTAAGGGAGGCAAACTCACATCAGGAGCATAGTTTATTGTCATATCTGTATATAATCTAGAAAGTCCACATTGCTCCATAACTGCAGAAAGCATGTCATTAATGGATGAGAGTGAGAGAGAGTTAGAATGACAAGGGGGCACCAGGAACCCTTTTAGGGTTGATGCATATGTTACTCTCTCGATTGCTGTGGCCCCATAAATGTTGCATGCATCGAGATGCATCAGTTGGAGCTTTAAACAAGGCAATTCGTGGTGTGTCAATACCACCTTAAATGACAGAATTAGAAGACTTTTTTTTTTTTCAATTTAATTTGAGATCTAAAGGACAAATAGGCAGAAGTTGTGGACTCTGGAGTTGGGGTAGTGTTGGATGGGATGAGAGGGAGAACATTCCAGGCAGTGAGTATACTGGGCTAAGGTTCTAAGTTGGGGAAGACTAAGTCATACTTGAGTTCAGTAAAGTCATTTGGGGATCAGGTTGAGAGATCAAAGGGAATCATTGCAAGGAAATGGGTCTACAGAGGGCTGGAAGGCCAAGAACATGTAGGGCTTCCTTCCTACTCTTTTTTCGGTAAATATCTGTTGAGTCATCTAGACACAAAGCCGTTCTGCATGTCTGGGACTGAATTAGTTTCTATAGCTGCTCAATAACAAGGTACTACACACTCTGTGGCTTAGGGGACAGATTTCCTTCTTCCGGGTTTTGGAGGATGGGATGTTCAAGATCAAGGGTTAGTCTCTATTGAGGAATTTTCTCTTTGGCTTTCAGACTGGTGTCTTCTTGAGACAGGCATGGTAGCAAAAGCCTGTCGTTATAGCATTCAGAGAGGTGGAGGCAGAAAGATTAGGAGTGTAAAGTCAGCCTCAGCTGTGCGAGATTATGTCTTTCAAAAAATGAAAACCTAGAGATTTCTAGTCTCGTGAGGCTTCCATTCCAAAAGGGGAAACAGGCAACAAATAGTGGTCAAAATAAAGTATATAGAAGATGAGACGTGAGCCAAGGGTTGTGATATATACCTTTACTTCCAGCACTCAAGAAGCTGAGGTGGGAAGTTTTGAGTGTGAGGTGAGCCTGAGCTGCATAGCCAGACTTTATTTCAAAACAACCAAACAGTATGAGATGTTCTTTGGAAAAACGAAAGGGCAGCATGGGAGCCTGGGAATGTGAGCTGTGGGATAAAAGGGGTGGGAAAGAAGGAGCCAGGAGAACCTAAGAAGGATGGTCAGTATTCTAAGGGCACTGAGAATCTATTGAAGGGGTTTAAACAAAGCTGTGCCATATTTGAGCCAGATGCGGTAGTACAGACTCGTATTTTCAGCACTCAAGAGACTGAAGCAGAAGAGTTGTGGTGAGTTTGGAGCCAAGCTGGGCTACAAAATAAGTTTTGTGCCAAGCTTGGGCTTTGCTACAGTGTAAGACCTCAAAAAAGAAAAAAAAAAAAAAAAAAAAAAAAAAAGGCTGTTTAGAGATGGCTTGGTGGTTAACGTTTCTTGCTGATCTTCCAAAGAGCCCAGCTTAGTTTCCAGAACCCACTTCAGGTGGCTCACAATTGCCTATTAAAGTTCTAGGAAATCCAATACCTTCTTCTGGCCTCTATAAGTCTCTCTCTCTCTCTCTCTCTCTCTCTCTCTCTCTCTCTCTCTTTCTCTCTCTCTCTCTCTCTCTCTCTCTCTCTGTGTGTGTGTGTGTGTGTGTGTGTGTGTGTGTGTGTGTGAAAAAGTTATGACAATTTTTTTTAAAGATCTCTCTCTTTGGGACAATTTTTTTTTTTTTTTAATGACAGCTTTGACTCTTAAAATGGAACCAAATTGTATTTGGCATGTGTGGTGTTCAAATATGTCTCTGCTACCCATCTGTGCCCTGGTGCTGCTGGCCTGGTACCCCAACTGCTAAAAGTAGGATGTCTCAGAAGCCAGGCACGGCAGCACAGGGTAAGCCCCAGTCATATGGAGTGGGAGGGTCAGGGCAGGGACAGGACGTTTCTTGGATCCTGTTGTGTAATGAGCCAGTGCTATTCAGTGCTGGGGCTAACGGGGTGAGTGAAGTAGTGGGAAGGACCTGAGTGTCATGTAGTGCCTGCATGCCTTCCGCAGGCACTGAGGCAGCGTTGAAACCCATGTAAGCTGGTGTGTTGTGCCCGACCTTCCTGTCCTTGTCAGCCTCTGGCTGCACTTAAGTGTTCTCATTCACTTTGAAAGGAGCCAGTCTTTTTTTTGTTTGTCTGATTTTTTTTTTCTTTTTCAAGATCCCCGGCCTTATTTCCTCAATTGTAAACAGTTCTTATGTGTTTATTTTAAAGGTGGTGGAGGGAGGGTGGGGACATAAGTGTGTTGCATGAGTAAATGGGTCAGATCTTCTGTATACAGCATGCATCCTCTGACTTACAAGGCATTGTTGAAAACAAGCACCTTGATAACCAAAACCCCTTCAAAATAGCTTACAACGCTTTAGTGCTGTATTGATGAAGTCACATTGTAAAAGCTTAGCTTTATTTTTGTAGGACTTCATAGCTGAGAGTAGAAGTAGCATTGGGGCTACTGTTGGGGTAATACAACCTAAATAAACATTCCACTCTTCAAAAGAAACCATCTCTCAGGGCTAGGATATGTTGGTCAGTTGTAGAGGGCCAGATCCTGGGTTTGATCTCCACCACATTAAAAAAAAGTCTTCAGTGGCCTGAAGATAGTGCGCTTGGTGAGTGGCCTGCAGTGCATGCCTGAGGACCGAGTTCAGATCCCTAGTGCCCATTTTTAATAAAACAAAACAAAACAGGTTAGGCTGTGTGTGCTTATAAATCTAGGAATGGGGGGAGGGAGACAAGAGGCGCCTTGGGGCTTGCTAACTAACTGCTCTAGCCAGTGAGTGGGCTCTAGGTTTAGCAAGAGAACTTATCTCAAGAAAAATAAGGTGTGAGCAACAGAGGCAGACATCTGACATCTATCTGTGGCTTCCACACATATAACCATGTTCATGTGCACATATGCCACATTACCACAGAGGGGGGCGAGGGGAGAGAGGGGAGAGAGATGAGAGGAGAGAGAGGGGAGAGAAGAGAGAGGAAAGAGAGGGGAGAGGAGACAGAGAGAGGGAGAGAAGGAAAGTCTTCATATTATTTTGGAAAATGGGATTATAGCTGGGAGAAGCAGAGAGGACGATGTAGTAATAGTCCATATGAGCACTGGGCAGCACTGGGCAACCAATTTAAAATGAACTGAAGAAATAGGATGTGGTGAGCTAAATGCATTCATGAGGTTTAAGTGGAGACATCCAATGGCTACACGGGAGTCTAGAGGTTAGAAGAAATACATAGGAACTGGGAAAGCAAGATTTATATATGATGGAAGCAACACGAATGGATGAGGTCAACAGGGCCTGGCAAGATCATTTTGTTTCTCTAGTGTGTTTGAGCTTCAAATCCCTTTTGACAAGGCTACAAGCTTTAGAATGAAAAGCATGCATGGGGATAGGAGGGAAGGACACATGGAACTACTGAACCACTCTCTCTCCTAGTTTAGTCCTGACAGTCCCTAAAGGAACAGACTTGGGCCTGCCTCCAGATTTCAGCTAAGGTTTCAAAAACAAACAAACAAACAAACAAATCCTCGAAGCAAGGCGTGGCAGTGCACACCTTTAATCTCAATAACCAGGAGGCAGAGGTAGGTGGATCTCTGAATTCCAGGCCTGTACAGAGACCCTGTCTTAAAGAAAAAGGTCATGAAAGTACCAAGTCCTGTGAATAGCATGGACAGGATGAGATGAGAGTTGATGACTTTGGTAACTGTTAAACTACAGTACACATCAGTTGGCTCATTCATATGAAAGGAACCATTCCTAAAAGGAGTGTGCAGGGGCTGGTGAGATGGCTCAGCGGGTAAGAGCACCCGACTGATCTTCCGAAGGTGATAAGTTCAAATCCCAGCAACCACACGGTGGCTCACAACCATCCGTAACGAGATCTGGCTCCCTCTCCTGGAGTGTCTGAGGACAGCTACAGTGTACTTACATGTAATAAAATAAAATAAATCTTAAAAAAAAAAGGAGTGTGCAGATCTATATTTTTTTCTGGTGATCCTGGTGATGATGATCCTGGGGCAGGATCCACTACTGAGTTACAAGGTCCCTAACCAATTTCACACTTCCTTTATTTTTGTTTGAGGGTTTTGTTTATTTGGTTTAACATAGCTTTTCATTCTATTGCCCTGGTTGGCTGGGAACTCATTGTATTGACCAGGTAGGTCTCAAAGTTGCAAAGATATTTCTGCCCTTAATTCTCAAGTGCTGAAATCGTCAGTGTGAACCAATATCTCGCCAGATATATTGGTTCTGTTGGTTTGGTTTGAGACAGGTCTCACGTAGTCCAGACTGGAGCTGAAAGATCCTAAGAAAATGTAACAGGCCTCAAAGACCCTGAAACTGGAAAGAGATTTCATTATTACTAGAAAGCCTTTACATAGCTGAACAGAATAGCCTAAACATTTCTTGAATCTGTGTGCTTGCCCCTACTGTTCTTTGAATGCATGTATTTGCCAACTGATATAGCTCACTGCCAAGAGTTTGAGGTTTGGTTGATGGATTGAGATGCAGCTCACTGCCAAGTGTTTGTGGTAGAATTTCACTTTGCACCTGTGTATCTGA